>VWYK01047272.1:0-23142 GCA_013399775.1 Semnornis frantzii
AAGGATGATCTCTGTGGGGCTGTTGTCTGGCTTGGGACACCAGAAAACCAAAGCATGACAATCAGTGATGGAAATATTCCAACCTGCTCCCCGCCGAATTATCCCAGGCTGATAGCTCCGGGGTGGAGGTTCTCACATCACCACCAGGCCAGCCTCACTTATTCCTGCTTCTCCCTCATGCTCCTCTTTGCATCCCCCTGCAGAAAACCTGTCAACATGACCAAAGCAACCATTAACTACCGCCACGAGAAGACTCACATGATGAGTGCCATCGACAGGAGCTTCACTGACCAGAGCACGCTGCAGGAGGATGAGCGCCTGGGGCTCTCCTTCATGGACACCCACAACTACAGCAACCGGGGTAAGGATGGGCAGCCATGGCATCTGCACCTCCCACCCAGCCACGATGACCCCCCCCCAATCCCTCAATATCCCAGAAACAGCAGAAATGCTTAGCCGAGGCTCAGGTGTTGCGGCTGTGTGCGTGGCAGGTTGCAGGGTTTTCCCTGTCCTCTCCAAACCTCCAGGGGTGTTCATCTGTGGTAGTTTTGCTGAAGGACAAACACTTGTGGGGGCTTGAGCTGGGTCTTTGCATCTTGACACTCAATGCAAAGAGCTGAGCTTGTGTCTCAGCTGGCTTGAGTCAAGGCCATTGTGGGTTCAGATGGGGTTCGAGCTTGTGGCATGGTGAGTTGAGGCCATTTGTGGGCTCATACCTTGTCTGCAACCCCCTGAAGCTGAGGGAGGCCCAACTCTTCCTTATGCTGAGCTTGTGGTTTGATGAGTTGAGGCCATTTGTGGGCTCAAGTCTTGTCTGCAGCCCCCTGAAGCTGGTGGAGCCCCAACTCTTCCTTATCCTGAGCTTGTGGGTTGATGAGTCAAGACCATTTGTGGGCTCAAGCCCTGTCTGCAGCCCCCTGAAGCTGCTGGAGCCCCAACTCTTCCTTATCCTGAGCTTGTGGGTTGATGAGTCAAGACCATTTGTGGGTTCAAATGTTGCATGCAGTCCCCTGAAGCTGCTGGAGCCCCAACTCTTCCTTATCCTGAGCTTTCGAGTTGATGAGTCAAGACCATTTGTGGGCTCAAACCTTGTCTGCAGCCCCCTGAAGCTGCTGGAGCCCCAACTCTTCCTTATCCTGTGCTTGTGGGTTGATGAGTCAAGACTATTTGTGGGCTCAAACCTTGTCTGCAGCCCCCTGAAGCTGCTGGAGCTCCAACTCTTCATCTTGTGCTTGTGGGTTGATGAGTCAAGACCATTTGTTGGGCTCAAGCCTTGTCTGCAGCCCTCTGAAGCTGCTGGACCCCAACTCTTCCTTATCCTGAGCTTGTGGGTTGATGAGTTGAGGCCATTTGTGGGCTCATTGTCTGCAGCCCCCTGAAGCTGCTGGAACCCCAAGCCTTCCCTGTGCTGAGTCTGAAGGCTTTGCACTGGGCCTCACCCAGCGGACCGGAGCGGCTCAGCTCTGCGCTGTGCCGCACAGCCCTGGGCTTGCAGGGGTTAAAGAGGCAGGGTGTTGACACGGGAAGGAGCCTGATAATTTAACACCCACTGGAGCACGCATGGCCGCGCTGATTTAGTTGTAGAAGAACTGGCTGGATGCCCCAGTTTCCACCATATGCTAATAACATCTGCTACAGTAGCTCCAAGATGCTGCTTCCTCTCGGCTCGGCCCCACCGGCTGCCGGATTAATGCGCTCCCCGGCATTGTCTCCCGGATAATAGAAGCCCAGAGGGCAAACTTCTCCTCCTCCTAACACAGCCAGCCAGGGGGGATTATTTTTCGGTTAATGTCCTTGAAAGGCTCAAAGCCTGGTGGGTCTCTGAGTGGGATGAGCTGCTGCTGCTGTTCCTCGGGTTCTTCAGGGAGAAGCAGGCTTGGGGGGCTGGATCCTGCTCCTGCTCCCACCCTCTCGTTTGAGCTGCTGCTGAATGCTCCTCTGCCTGCTGCTGGGTGGAGGGTGGTGGAGGAGATGGGTCTAGAGAACAGGTCTGGTGAGGAGTGGCTGAGGGAGCTGGGGCTGTTCAGTGTGGAGAAGAGGAGGCTGAGGGGAAACCTCCTGGTTCTATACAACTCTGAAAGGAGGCTGGGGTCAGGTGTGGGGGTCTCTTCTCCCAAGGAACAAGCAATAGGACAAGAGGAGATGGCTTCAAGTTGCACCAGGGAAGGTTTAGGTTGCCCATGAGGAACAATTTCTTCCCCAAAAGGGTTGTTGAGTCCTGGCCCAGGCTGCCCAGGACAGTGATGGAGTCTGCCTCCCTGGAAGGATTTAAAAATGATGGAGAAGTGATGCTGAGGGCCATGGTTAGCAGTGACCTGGCAGTGCTGGGTTAGTGGTTGGGCTGGATCATCTGAAAGGTCTCTCCCAACCAAAGTCATTCTGTGACTCTCTGTGGGGAGCTTGGGCTCTGCATTGCTGGGGACAACCTCTGCTGTGGCCACTTCTGCCTGTAGGCATCGTTAATTAGCAAAGATAAACAAGCAGCCTGCTCTGTCACTCCCCCCATCCTTCTCATGGAAGCCTGAGTGGTTCCTCAGTGTGTGCCTGAGGAGCTGTTGGCATCTTGCAGAAGCCAGTGGCCAATGTGCCTGCCAGCCATGCCATGGGGCACAGTGTCCCCCTGCCAGGCCGTCCCCTTGGTTCAGCCATGTGTTGGCAGCCTGGAAGGGAGATGTTTCTGGATGCAGAGGTTGGAGCATCATCTCCTTGGGGGCTGTGATAGCTGATGGAAGCCCTGCTCTGTGCATGGGGGGTACCCATGTTGCACCCACGTTGCACCCACTTTGCAGGGGCAGCTGGGTGGGGCAGGCAGGGCTTGAGGGGCTGCTCTGAGCCTGGGAGCTTGATGAGGGAGGTGGCAGAGGTGGTGTTTTGGAAATGTTGTTGAAGGAAACAGCATCCAGGATGCATCATCTTGCAAAGCTGCTTCCCAGCAGCATGAGGAGAGCATTCCAGTCTGGATGCTGCAGGATCCCTGCCTGCTGCATTGCTTGGCAGCAGCAGAGAGCATCAGGTGCTGTGCAAACCCAGGTAAGAGGATGGCATGGAATCCCGGAGTGCCAGCGTGGTGAGGGGTGGAGGAGACCTCAGGGATCACCCAGTCTGAAGCAGGAGCACCCAGAGGTGAGGGCTCTGCTGCTCTAACCGTGCCTGGTTCTCCCTCCCCTCCTGCAGGTGACCAGCGCAGCAGTGTGGTCAATGAGTCCAGCAGCCTGCTGGGGGGGTCCCCTCGCCGCCAGTGCCGCAAAGGGTCCCCATATCACACTGGGCAGCTCCACCCTGCCGTGAGGGTGGCAGATCTCCTCCAGCACATCAACCAGATGAAGACTGCTGAAGGCTATGGCTTCAAGCAGGAGTATGAGGTGACAGCATCGTGTGCCGGTGTCGTGGGGAGGGTGGGAGGTAGGATGGACAAGGTGGCATGGGTTGGACCTTTGCTCTGCTCTGGTGGGACCTCACCTGGAGTACTGCATCCAGGTCTGGAGCTGTCATTATAGGAAGGACGTGGACCTGATGGAGCAGGTACAGAGGAGGCCATGGAAATGATCAGAGGGTTGGAGCAGCTTTGATGTGAGGACAGGCTGAGGGAGCTGGGGGTGTGCAGTCTGGAGAGGAGGTGGCAGCCCTGGGGGTCCTAATAGCAGCCTGCTAGTACCTGAAAGGGGCTACAGGAAGGATGGAGAGATCTCCAGTCTAGATCTGCCCTCCTCAAGCTTCAGTCCATTGCCCCTCATCCTATCACTACAAGCATAGATTAGACTGGAGATTAGGAAGAAGTTCTTCACAGCAAGGGTGGGGAGACACTGGCACAGGTTACCCAGGGGGGTAGTGGAAGCTTCATCCCTGGAGGTCTTTAAGACCAGGCTGGATGTGGCTCTGAGCAGCCTGATTTAGTGTGAGGTGTCCCTGCCCATGGCAGGGAAGTTGGAACTGGATGATCTTTAAAGTCCCTTCCAACTCAAACCATTCTATGATTCTGTGAAGCTCCCAGGGGGAGGAGGGAAGTCCCCTCCAGGAGTCATTGTCAGCATCATGCCCATGCCAGCTGGCTGAGCTGGTGTGTGTGTAACAGAGCCCTTACTCCACACACCCAGCAAGGTCAATTCCTCCACTCCTCAGTGTTCCATAGGTCTGGTGACTGGAATTTCCCATCTAAAATCCCTGTTTAATGCTTTCTTTGTTTCAAGTGCAGGAGCATTTATATTGTTGGTTTTTCTTTTCATACAACACCTCTTCCCCCCCCCCAAAAAAACCCCTCTTTCCTATATTGGCCAACCCAGAGCTTTGCTCTAATCATTAGTGCTCCTTGAAAAGCTGCTGTATGTTCTTGGAACTACTCATTTGAAAGCACTCAGATATTACAGGAGGGGAGAAAACATGTAATTTCCTTCCACTTTGCTCCTCTTATGCCAATCTGGGAATGTTACTGTTATTACACACAAACCTATTCTGTGCTGGGGAGAGAAAGGGACTGGGGAGGTTCAGAAAAAGAAAAAAACTCACAACCAACACTGGGAGGAAAAAAAAAAAAAAGTCAAACCAGGCAGGCTGTAATTTGCTGGAAAATGGAGAATTTTGTGGATGTAAGAGAAGTGTGGAGCTGGTACAGCCTGCTCTGGAGGTGGAGCTAAGTGGAGCCAGGTTTTGGGGCAGGGGAATCACCCTGCTGGCCCTGCTTCCCAGGGAGGTTTGGGTCTGGGGACGTGAAGCCCACAGTCCTCCCTTCGGGTTGTGGTGGCCTTAAGATGAGCCTGCAATGGTTGCTTGCAGGCCAGAAGGCAGCCCTGTGCTGGGCTGCATCCAAAGCAGTGAGAGCAGAAGGGTGAGGGAGGTGATTCTACCTCTCTGCTCTGGTGAGACCCCACCTGCAGCACTGCCTCCAGTTCTGGTACTCCCAGCACAAAAAGGACATGGAGCTGTTGGAGCAGGTCCAGAAGAGGCCACCAAGATGCAGAAGGCTGAAGCACCCTCCCCTATAGGGGCAGGATGTGAGAGTTAGGACTGTTCAGCCTGGAGAAGTCTCCAGGGAGACCTTGAAGCAGCCTTCCTGGCAAGAGAGCCAGGAAGGAACTTTTTACAAGGGCTTGTAGTGACAGGACAAGGGGCAGTGGATTTGAGCTGGAAGAGGGGAGATTGAGACTGGAGATTAGGAGGAGATTCTTTAGAGTGAGGGTGGGGAGACACTGGAGCAGGTTGCCCAGGGAGATTGTGGAACACAGAATCACAGAATGTGATCTTTGATCCCATTCTGTGCTTCACAACCTCCCTGGAGGTGTTCAAGGCCAGGCTGGATGAGGCCTTGAGCTGGAGGAAGGTGTCCCTGCCCATGACAAGGGGTTGGCACTGGATGAGCTTTAAAGTGCCTTCCAAAGCAACCCATTCTGTGAATCTCTGAATCCTTTCCTTGCAGAGTTTCTTTGAGGGCTGGGATGCTTCGAAGAAGAAAGACAAGACCAAAGGGCGACAGGATCACGTGTCCACATGTGAGTGACTTTAGGAAAGGCTTGGCCATGCTGAACACCCTTAGACACCCTCAGCACTCTTCTAAAAGGCTTTGGGGGCTTTTTTTGGTAGGTGTGTGGTCTGTGGCAGTGAACAAACTGCTTGGGTTGCTTGGCCAAGGGCAGCAGAAAGATCCTTGCTCAATGCAAGGGTTCCAGCCTTAGAGCTCCTGTTGGGCAACAGACACTGGGACAAATAGGAGGAGTGGAGCTGGATACCTCTTGAGGATGGGACACCTTGGGGTGATGATGGAGTCACCACAGTATTCTGAGTGGTTCTGGAAGGCCTCTGGAGCATATTTTGTTGTACAGACTTAGAAGAAACTGCAGCTCTGACTGTGGGAGCTTCTGATGTGGACATGCAAAGGGTTAAGTAATGAGTTTGTAGGACAGAAGGGTTGAGCTCACAGAGAGGATGCTCCATCCCATCCCCTGCACAGTCAGGGCTGCTTTGCTCCCTGCTGGGTCTCCAGGGATGTTCCTTTAGGGATGGAGTCACCATCTCTGCAAAGACCTCCACCAGCTTCTGTTTATTGCTCCTGGATATGTCCTACCAGCCTTCATTTTGAAGATTCTTGGTGCAGATGGAGCCCTGGGGCACCCTGTCCTCGTGCTGTGGGTGCTGATGGTTCCTTCTCCCTTTGCTCTGCAGACGACCGCCACCGCGTGAAGCTGCACCCGCTGCTGGGCGACCCCAACTCAGACTACATCAATGCCAACTACATCGATGTGAGTGGGGATGGAGCCTGTCTGCAGGGGGGCTGGGCTGGGCCAGGAGCTTCCTCTGCACCCTGTGGTTTGTTAGGGTCTGTCTCTGAAGAAGCAGCAGCGTTTGGAGGAGCTGAGACAGCCCAGCATGGGCTGAGCTGTGCAACCCTAAGATACTCCATGAGGAACCTGCCTGGTTTATGTTCATCAACAATTTGTTTGCTGTCTCTCCCTGCTCTGCTCTCTTCCTCCTTTCACCTCTCCTTTTCCTTTTTCTCTTCTCTCCTTGCCTGTGGTTATGACCATCAATCTCCCTCTTCCCTGGGTGAAGGATACAGAGGTTGAGGGGCCAAGGGAGCTCACACTGGGATACCCTCTGCCCCTCTTTGGGCATATGAGTCTGGTAGAGCTCAGCCCTGGTGTTCTCTGAGAGTGATGTTCCCCAAGAGCCATGTCCCCTGTCACCTCCAGCAATACACCCAGGGGAAATGCAGGAAGGCTCCATTGGACACAGGGCTTGAGCATCTCCTGGAAGCAGCAGCCAGTCCCACTCTTTCCAGAGGATGCCATCTGGCAGCGGTGGCCTGATGCCACCATGATGGTTTCCCTCTGCCTGGGAAGCATCCCCATGACTGTCACCTGTCCCTATGTGTCTCTTCTCTCCTGTGGCTCTCCATGACCCACTTTGGGGCTGGACCTTCCCTGGCCTGTCTCTTGAGCTGTGCCTCACTAATATCTCTGTCTCTGATCTTTTTCTCTCACACCTGTGTCCTAATGGGATCGTTAAGATTCGGATTAACCGAGAAGTAAGTAGATGGGTCCCACCTCCTCCCTTCTCTCTGCTCCCCTCTCCTCCCAGGCACTGACTTGGGCAGCCTGGTGTGAATAGCATCAGGGACAGGCAGGCTGGGAAAATGCATGGAGGAACTTGGATTTGGTCCAGGGAAGGGTAATGTGAGGTCTCCATGGCCTGTGCTGCTCAGGGTGATGGAGAGCAGGGCCCACATGGGCAGAGTGGGCAGAGGAGAGGTTGAATTCAACCCACAGAAATCCCCCATTAAAGGACTTGCAGTGGATGGAGAAGCTACCATCACCTCCATGTGTGTGGTGTGGGTGAACTCTGCTGGACCCATGGCCAAGTGGTGGGGCACAGGTCCCTGTGGCTCCTCTTTGGGCTGGCACATCCCTGTTCAGAGTTGGAAATGGCCTCAGTGAGCAGCTGGGATGAAGGAGGGAAGTGAGGTCATCGTTCAGCAGTGCGTGGCTGCTGCAGGATGGGATGGCATTAATGGCATCTGAACTGTGCTTGGCAGTGGTGCTGGTGGCAGTGGCAGTAGCTGGGGTCAAGCTGGTGGACCCCAGCATGCCTGCAAGGTGCTGCTGGGGATTTTGGGATGAGAGTTGGGCATTACATGAGCATTTTGTGGGATGCGGGAGGTGCACCCTCCCAGAACAGGAAGCACCAAGTTGCAGGGTGGCTTCTGAGCCTTCTCCTCTTCCTGCACTGGTGTGTAGTGCTGTGCCAGTGGCCAGGACCTGGCCCAGTGGACACGAGGAGTTGCCACCAGGTGGTTGACTGGGAAATGTTTAACAGGGCTCTGCCTTAGCTCTTGGGTGTGTCCCAATGTCCCCCTAGCTTGGGACTGACATCTTTGCTTTCCTTGCAGGGCTACCACAGGTCCAACCACTTCATAGCCACACAAGGTGAGTTGTCCCCTTCCTTCTCTCTGCCCTCTGAGCCAGTGGTTCTGCAGCTCCTGTCTGAGCATTCCTGGCTTTCATTCCTGGTGGAATTGAACCTTGTATGGGCAAGAAAGGGAGGGAATTGGACTGTTCAGGCCCAGAGGGGGTGACAGCAGTTCTGAGCAGCTCCCACCCCTTCTGATGGCCCAGGGCACTGCAAATTCCTGGGGCAAAAGGGTATTGAAATGCTGTGGGGGTGTTGGTGCCACAGAGGCATGAAGGGCAATGAAGTGGCATTGTTGTGCTGCTGTGGCCAAGCTCCACCAGTGCTGCCCACACTGGAAGGGTCCCAGAGCCCTGGCACAGGCTCCCCGGGGAGGCTGTGGAGTCTCCTTCTCTGGAGACTTGCAAGACCTGCCTGAATGTGTTCCTGTGTGACTTGTGCTAGATTCTGTGGTCCTGCTCTGGCAGAGGGCTTGGACTCATGATCTGTGGAGGTCCCTTCCAACCCCTAACATCCTGTGATCCCACAGGGCCCAAGCAGGAGATGGTGTACGACTTCTGGCGCATGGTGTGGCAGGAGCACTGCTCCAGCATCGTGATGATCACCAAGCTGGTGGAGGTGGGCCGGGTAAGGACTCCACTCCATCCTTCTGCCTCCACACTCTGGTTCTACCAGAAGGCTCCTCCGTGGAGCCAAACCCCTGTGCCATCCTTCCCTTGCAGGTGAAGTGCTCCAAGTACTGGCCAGATGACTCTGAGATGTACGGGGACATCAAGATCACCCTGGTGAATTCGGAGACGCTGGCCGAGTACGCCGTGCGCACCTTCGCTCTCGAGAGGGTAGGCTCCTCCTGCTGGCACTGCCTGCCCGACCCTGCCCTGGCAGCCAGACAGCCAACCACCTTGGGTTCTCACCACCAGAGCCCCCTCGCCATGGCTAGACTGGCATCCACCAATCCCCTGCTTATTTATCTCAACATGGGGCTTTTGCCCTTGGTTGAGGTGCAGCTTCTGAACCCAGGGGAGGCTGGCAGCTTCTCCCTTTGCCTTTTCCCTGGCTCTGTGTCCTCAGTGGCTTGGCCCCAGTTTGGTTTCTGCAGTGAGTGAGTGTTTGATTTCCTGAGCACCATCTCACTGTGTCAGGGATGAAGGATGCTCTTCCTCCTCTGGGTCAGAGCATGGGTTATGTGGCCATTACCCTGCAAGTTGTACCTGGGAATGGAGATGCTGCTTTTTACTCCTTGATCTATAGAATCCCAGCATGGTGGGGGTGGGAAGGGACCTCTGGAGATCATCCAGTCCAACCCCTCCTGCTAAAGCAGGGTCATTCTGAGCAGGTTGCCCAGGATCACAATGTCTGGGCTGGTTTGGAATCTGCAGAGAAGGAGGCTCCACAACCTCTCTGAGCAGCCTGCTCAAAGGCTCTGGCACCCTCAAAGTAAAGAATTTTCTCCTTGAGTTCAAGTGGAACCTCCTGAGTTCCAGTTTGTACCTGTTGCCCCCTGTTCTATGAGTGGGCACTGCTGGTGAGAGCCCAGCCTCATCAGCATGACCTCCACCCTTTAGATGTCTATATGCATTGAGCAGATTCTCTCTCAGGAATGTTCCTGTTTAGTTATAGGGCAGGTAGTAAAGATGCAGAAGGGAATAAGGCCTGCAGCTGCTTCCACCTCCTCCTCTTCCTCCTCAGCTGGCTTTTAATCCCTTGGCAGCCGAGGAGGAGGGTTGCAGCAGCCAACCCTCCATCAGCACAGGCAGAATCACGGATACCCAAGACAAGGAGGTGGCTTGGGTGGCTTTGGCTTCCTTGCTGCATCCTCTTTCCATCTCCACTCTCCCTTGCAGCGAGGTTACTCAGCCCGGCACGAGGTGAAGCAGTTCCACTTCATGTCCTGGCCCGAGCACGGGGTCCCCTACCACGCCACAGGGCTGCTGGCCTTCATCCGCAGGGTCAAGGCCTCCACGCCGCCCGACGCCGGCCCCATCGTCATCCACTGCAGGTGCGCCGCGGCCGTGCGGCACGGCTGGCCTGGGGGGCACCTTCCTCTGGGGTGGGCTTCAGGGGGATGTGGGTAGGGAGCACTCTGTGTCTCAGGTGGGTGCTCAGCATCCGAGTGCTGCAGAAAGCTCTGGATGATGCCAAAAGCTCCAGGTGATGGAAGAAGCTCTGGATGATGCCAGAAGCTCCAGGTGATGGAAGAAGCTCTGGAGGATGCCAGAAGTTGCAGGTGATGGAAGAAGCTCTGGATGATGCCAGAAGCTCTAGGTGATGGAAGAAGCTCTGGATGATGCCAAAAGCTCCAGATGATGCTAAAATACTCAGTGGGGAAATGTATCAATTGGGTTTAACAAGGAAAGGCTGAAGCAGGGGAGGTGCTGAGGCTGATGGCAAGGGTTGGATGTCTCCCTGTGATCACAGGATGTCAGGGGTTGGAAGGGACCCAAGGAGATCATCCAGCCCAACCCCCCTGCCAGAGCAGGACCAGACAATCCAGCNTCAATCCCCTCTCAGTCTTCTCTTCTGCAGACTAAGTAGTCCCAGGTCCCTCAGCCTCTCCTCCCCAGGCAGTGCTCAGTCCCCTCATCATCCTCACAGCCCTCCCTTGGACTCTCTCCAGCAGATCCCTGTCCCTCTTCAACTGGGGAGCCCAGAACTGAACTGTGATGGCATCCAGCTGTCAGATGTCATCACTGGGCTGGAGAGAGCAGGGATGGAGGGTCTATGGGTGGTCCAGGCAGACAAGCAGGGAGCAGGACACTGGGAGATGCCCCAGCACCTGTAACTGATGGCACAGGACTATCCCCGTAGATGAGGAGGACATGGCAAGGACAGGCAGCTCAGCTGCTACTGATGGTAAGATGAGGATGCTGGACCTGACCAAAGCAAGAGAGTTGGAGGGGGTAGGCAGGACATTCTTGGCTGCCCACTGTGCTATCTCCAGAAGGCTCAGCCACAGGGGTACCAGGGCTGGGAGGCAACTGGTGGCATGTCTGAGTGGGAGCAGTGGCTTTCTGTCCCCTGAGCAGACATCCCCAGACAATGGGTTATTGGTTCTTCCTCCACTAGGCAAACAAGGAGGAGCTGATGAGTAGGAGGGAGTTACTTGATTTGATTTGTCCCTGTCGATTGCCTCATCAGTATTCATTCAC
The DNA here is from genome assembly GCA_013399775.1 of Semnornis frantzii. Classification (NCBI taxonomy): domain Eukaryota; kingdom Metazoa; phylum Chordata; class Aves; order Piciformes; family Ramphastidae; genus Semnornis; species Semnornis frantzii. Next base: position 11,046 of record VWYK01047272.1, read on the forward strand.
CCCGCGGCAGCGAGGGTGATTAGTGCCCGCAGCCTGTAATCACCCATAATCACCAGCACTGATTCATCAGCCCCAGAAATGAGCCTTTCACTGGGAAAGGCTTGGGAGGAAAGGAGCAGGGAGATGGTTCTGTTCCTCATGTGTCGTGGGGGGGGTCTTTGGCTGTGAGTCCAATCACCCCAGGATTTTGGGTATCTGGCTGGATCAGGATCTAGAGCACAGGGCTTGTGAGGAGCAGCTGAGGGACTTGGGGTTGTTCAGTGTGGAGAAGAGGAGCCTGGGGGAAGACTTTCTGGCTCTCTACAACTGTCTGAAAGGAGGTTGGAGTGAGGTGGGAGTTGATGTTCCTAGTAACAAGTGGTAGGACACAGCCTCAAGTTGCACCAGGGAGGGCTTAGGTTGGACATGAGCAAGACCTTCAAGAGCTTCCAGTCCAACCATTCTCTAACTCAGCCAAGGCTTGGACTAAACCATGGCCCTCAGCATCACATCTCTGCCTCTTTGAAACAGCTCCAGGGCTGGGGATTCAACCACCTCCCTGGGCAGCTTCTTCTGGTGTTTCAGAACCCTTTCAGTCAATAAGTTTCTTTTAATCTTCTTCTGATATTAGGAAAAAATGTCTTTATTGCAAGAGTCAGGCATTGGAACAGGCTGCCCAGGTTGGTGGTGGAGTCCCCATCCCACAGGTGTTCAAAACCTGTGGAGACATGGGGACAGGGTTTAGTGGCTGTGGTGGTGTTGGGTTGGTGGTTGGACTGGATGATCTTTAGAGGTCTTTTCCAACCTCAGTGATTCTGTGATTATTTTATTCTGTCCTGTCTGGCTCCAAGCATCCTGCAAGGCACAACCTTGACCCAAGGGTCTGTCCTGAGGGAGTTCAGACCCTCTCTGCACTGGGGATACCTCCCTATGCTCTCAGGTCTTGGTGCTGAGCATCCTCCTCTTTTTTTTTTTTTTTGGAGTGGGATCCCAGAGAACTGCCAACACTCAGAGGGTTTGACTGATGCTGGTTTTGTTGCAAAAAGGAGGTGTTTTGGTGTCTTAAAGCAAAAATGAACCTAGGTGTGAGTGCCCAACCTCCCAACCTGACTGTCACACAACCCCTGGGCTGGTGATGGGGAGAGTGGTTTAAGGCAAAACCAGATTCTGGTTACAGAGGTGTGTGAGTTCCTGACAGCCCTGGCTGGACCCCAGGTGTCCCCACATCCATGGCCAGGGGCTGTTATGTGGAGCCCTCACCCACACAGACCTTGCTCCCTGCTCTCTGAGGTCTCGAACTGCTCGTGGCTGCTGTGGGCACTGAGAACGTCTTTGCTGTGTGTCCCTCCTCTGTCCCCAGTGCTGGCACAGGCAGAACTGGCTGCTACATTGTCCTGGATGTTATGTTGGACATGGCTGAGTGTGAGGGTGTGGTGGACATCTACAACTGTGTCAAGACCTTGTGCTCACGGAGGATCAACATGATACAGACAGAGGTGAGGTGGTGCCAGGGGCAGCCAGGGGCGCGTGGGGCTGCTGTCAGCAGCGGGTGCTGGGGGCTCAGCCCTTTGCCCCTCTCCTCCCCATGGCAGGAGCAGTATGTCTTCATTCACGATGCCATCCTGGAAGCCTGCCTGTGTGGGGAGACCAGCATTCCTGCCAGCGAGTTCAAGCCCACCTACAAGGAGATGGTGAGGATAGAGCCACAGAGCAACTCCTCACAGCTGCGGGAGGAGTTTCAGGTGAGCAGCTCCAAAAAAGCTTCTTCATCCCAACCCTGCAACACCCTCACACGCCTGCTGCCCACCACGGCTGGGACCAGCAGGCTGTGCCAGGAGGAGGAAGGGAGCTAAGGATGGGGGGGGGGGCTGTGTACCTGCAGACCCTGAACTCGGTGACTCCTCACCTGGACGTGGAGGAGTGCAGCATTGCCCTGCTGCCCCGCAACCGGGAGAGGAACCGCAGCATGGACGTGCTGCCGCCCGACCGATGCCTTCCCTTCCTCATCTCCGTGGATGGAGACAGCAACAACTACATCAACGCGGCCTTAACTGATGTAAGGAGACCTTTGGGGTTGTCTTGGCTGCCTCCCGATGGCAAAACCTGGCAGGGTTTGCGTTTGTGGCCTCGTTTTGCACAAGGGTGTGAAGGCTTTTGGTAGCTGTGTGCAGAGGGAGGAAGGGCTGGGACCAGCACGGTGGGGCCCTTCACCTCTTTCTTTTGTGGAGCAGCATCTTGCTTTGTCTTGGGAGAGCTTTTAGCCTCCTCCTGCAAGCTGCAGGCAAAGAGCCTTCGTTTGTGGTGTAGTAAAATGGAACATATGAAGGACAGGAAGCTCTTGGAAGGGTTATAGAATCACAGAACCATTGAGTGGTTTGGATTGGAAGGGACCTTAAAGACCATCTAGTTTGGAAGGGACCTTAAAGACCATCTATGGAAGGGACCTCAAAGACCACCTAGTTTGGAAGGGACCTCAAAGGCCATCTAGTTTGGAAGGGACCTTAAAGACCACCTAGTTTGGAAGGGACCTTAAAGACCATCTATGGAAGGGACCTCAAAGACCATCTAGTTTGGAAGGGACCTTAAAGACCATCTAGTTTGGAAGGGACCTTAAAGACCATCTAGCTCCAACCCCTCTGCCATGGGCAGGGGCACTCTCCACTAGACCAGATTTCCCAAGGCCCCATCCAACCCATCCCTGGTTGGTAGCATCGAGCTCCTCTTCAGCACCCTGTTGTGTATCCTTCTGCCTGTTCTCCTGGTGGAATTCAGGAGGCTCAAATTGGTCCTGAAGCCACCATGGATCTCCTGTTGTGGTTAGAAGTGATACCTCTGATGGCAAAGCTATGTCCAACCTGCTGAGGAACACAAAGAAGAGCAGAGGGGACACCATGGGCTCTGTACCCACACCCATTTATCACCAAACCCACTTTCCTCTCCTTGAAACTAACTGGGTGCTTTGCCTGGGCATTGCTGAGCCCCACTACACCCAGGGCACCTTCCCTGAGCCCTTCTTGCAGCTCAGCACCAGGCTTAGCCCAGCTATTTCCCCTCCAACAGGTGATTTGTCACATTGTGTCTGTGCAGGTTTCATCTCCCTGCTACCTGCTTTTGCAGCAAAAAGCAGGTTGGGAGGTGGAGGTGGCTGCTGGGGAGCTGCACCCACTGGGCTGCAGGCTTTGGCAGCCTGGGGATGGGAGCTTTGTTTTCAGCTTGCTTGGTGTTTGCATATCCAGTTTATTTTTATACATCACTGAGCCTCCTTTAATCTGTGCTACAGGGTCAGAGAAAAAAAAAATAGACTTGGAATAAGCCCTTTGGATGCAATTCTTGCTGAAGGGATAAAACCTTTTTCCCTCTTTTGGGGAGAAACCCCCCAAAAGTCCATTTTCTCTAAGTGCCAAAGTGGTCTGCTCAGTCAGTTTGTCCATCTGTCACCTGTGGTGCCCATCACTGGTGCTGAGTGCAGTGCTGGTGCTTGCCCTGTTCTGTGCCACTGCTGTCATTTACACCAATGCCAAGGGACTAGAGGTGCCAAGGTTGCCTGGTCTGTGCCCTATGAAACCTTCTTCACCTACTTCTCACCCTTCCTGAGGGCAAGGAGCTCTCACCAAGAGGCAGGGGCCTCACTGCTGCCCCAGGGACAGGGGTAAAGGTTCAGTAAAGGCATTGAAGGGTCTGGAGAACAGGGCTGGTGAGGGGGAGCTGAGGGTGTTTACTCTGGAGAAGAAGAGCCTGAGGGGAGCCCTTCAGGTCCTGAAAAGAGGTTGGAGCCAGGTGAGGGTTGGTCTCTTCTGCCTAGAGTAGCAAGTGACAGGATGAGAGGAAATGGCCTCAGGTTGCACCAAGGGAGGTTGGAGCTTAGGAGAAACTTCTTTGCTGTCAGAGTGGGCAGGGTTTGGAACAGGCTGCCCAGGGAGGTGGTGGAGTCCCCATCCCTGGAGGTGTTCAAGAACTGTGGTAGACATGGCACTTGGGGACATGGTTTAATGGCATGGTGGTGTTTGGTTTAGGTTTGGACTTGATGATCCCAGAGGTCTTTATGTTCCTGTGATTTCCATGAGCTAAATGAGGAGGTTTGCAGCAGCCAAAGGACTCCCTGTTAGCAGGGAGTGGAGCTAATTCCTGGGCACAGAATGTTCTCTGCTCTGCTCCTGTGTCTGAGGAGGCTTGAGCTAAATTGTGTTAATTTAAGAGTCTGATTGCTAAGGTGTTGAGCTGGGCTGTGGGCTCCCAGTCCCTTGGCAAGCTGGGTCAAAATGACCAAGGGGACAAAACTCATTCAGAGCACCAATGAGACCCACAGAAATTATTTCTTTTTTTCCCCCTCCCTTTCCTCTTGCTGTCTCTGAGTTCTTTCATTAGGAGATTTCCTTTTCTCCCCCCAAAGCTCACTGAGCTCAGGTCAGTGTCTGTCTCCTAGCTGCTCTTGATATACCCAGCAGTGTTGAGACACTGTGGGTGGGATGATGCCATGGGTGATGCTTTCATTTGGGGCCAGGGTGCAGAGCTGGGAGCTGGAGCCATCTGGCAGCCACAACTCGTGTTCCTGGCTCAAAGGTGACATCATTTCCCTAGTTGCTTCTGCAAAATAGCCCTTGCTGTGAGAGCAGAGAGCTGGAGCTTTCACCCTGGCCAAGGGCAGGGATCACTTAGGCCTGTTCTTACAGCGCCGGGGCACGGAGTGTCCGAGGCCGTGCCAGGGAAGCCAGCTCAGCTTACTCATGGAGAGGACCTGGCTTTGGTGCCACTTATCTTCTGGTTGCCCCTGGGTTTTTGGGGTGTGACAGCAGTGACTTCAGTGCTGTCTCCACATCCTGAGTGGTTCTTGTCTCCCCTCTGCACAGAGCTACACCAAGAGTGCTGCCTTCATCGTCACCCTGCACCCTCTGCAGAACACCACCACCGACTTCTGGCGGTTGGTCTACGACTATGGCTGCACCTCCATCGTCATGCTCAACCAGCTCAACCAGTCCAACTCTGCCTGGGTGAGTGCTGCCAGCCCCACAGAACCCACAGAATGCTAGGGGTTGGAAGGGGCCTCGAAAGATCATCCAATCCAAACCCCCTGCCAGAGCAGGATCGCCCAGAGTAGGTCACACACAGGAATGCATCCAGGCAGGTTTGGGAAGCTGCCGGAGAAGGAGGCTCCACAACCTCTCTGGGCAGCCTGCTCCAGGGTTCTGTTACCCTCTCTGTGAAGAAGTTTCTCCTTATGTTCATGTGGCACCTCCTCTGCTCCAGCTTGCCCTTATTGTCCCTTTTCCTATCACTGGACATCCTTAAGCAGAGCCTGACACTGTCCTCCTGACACTGCCCTGCACATCTTTATCCCCAGCAATGAGGGCAGCCCTCAAGCTGCTCTGCTCCAAGCCGCAGGTCCCTCAGCCTGTCCTACTGCCTTCAGCATCTTTGTGCCTCAGTGCTGGACTCTTTGAAGCAGTTCCCTGAGCTCCTTCTTGACCTGAGTGGCCCAGAACTGGACACAGTATTCCAGATGTGGCCTCACCAGGGCAGAGCAGAGAGGGAGGAGAACCTCTCTTGATCCAATAGCCCTGTCCTACTCTGTCCTCACCACCTTGGCAGTGCTGCAGCCTCTGCCTTGCTCACTCAGCTCCTTCTGGGAGAAGGGTGGGACTGGCTGCAGCACCCAGGATTTATGCCCTGCAAGCACAGGGCTGGAGCCAAGGAAGCAAACCAGCCTGGCTGTGTTGTATTGACATTGATGCTGGCCTGGCCATTGGCGTTGGTCTTGGTGTTGGCCTCGGCATTGGTGCTGGCATTGATGTTGGCCTTTGCCTTGGTGTTGATGTTGCTCTGCTGTACTACAGTCCTTGCTGATGACCCCAAGAAGACAAAAGGTTATTGGCAAGTGTAACCTTGTCATAAAAGTCTGATTTGTATCTTCTTACAACAGGGAAACTGAGGCACTGGAGATGCCCCACATTTATCTTCCAAGGGCACTGGTGGCTTGTGAATGCTGCTTTATAAACCAGCCTGCTGCAAAGTGACTGCCCTGTGGGTTTTCTGGGGTGATGGAGTGTGCTGATGTGCTGAATGGAAGGGGGGATGTCCCCTGCCCCACCCAGGGAGAGGCAACAGAAGCTGAGGGGCTGGGAGCTATGCTCAGCCTCCCTCTCCTGGTGCAGCACTCCCCAGGGAGATACCTGGAAGCTCTTACTGCCACCAAAGTGGATATAAAAGTCAGCTGCAGGTCTGTAATGTTAATTCAATGAGGAAACTTACTGGATTTTTACATAAAATTAGCATTATGGACTCTTAATGGATGTCTGGAGAAGACTTCATTAGCAAGCTTCTGTTACGAGTTGAGATCAGATGCTTGGTGTAAATGACCCAAAGCGCTTGCTGGAAGGGTGCAGAGGGAGGCAGCACCAGTGCTGACTGGTGTGAGACAAACTGGTGTTTGCTTGTCTGTGTAAACATGCAGGGCACATGCAGGGCCATGGAGGGAAGCTTTAGAACCCAAAGCAGGAAAGTCAATGATGTTCTATCAAGGTTTTAAACTCTGCCCTCTCTGCAGGACTGTGTGTGTCCAGCTCTGGTGTCCTCGTCACAAGAAGGGCACAGAGCTGTGGGAGAGAGTGCAGAGAGGCCACGAGGATGATGCCTAAGGACTGGGGCACTTCTGCTATGAGGATAGGCTGAGGGAGCTGTGGTTTTTCAGCCTGGAGAAGAGAAGACTCCAGGGGGACCTTAGAGCTGCCTTCTGGTACCCGAAGGGATCCTACAGGAAGGCTGCAGAGAGACTTCCCTGAGGCTGTCTAGAGCCAGGACAAGGGCGAATGGTTTGAAGCTGAGGCAGAGCAGGGTTAGACTGGAGCTGAGGAAGAATAGGGCTGATGCAGAGCAGCTGAGGGAACTGGGGTTGTTTAGCATGGAGAAAAGGAGGCTCAGACCTTCTGGCTCTCTACAACTCCCTGAAAGATTGGAGCCAGGTGGGGGTTGGTCTCTTCTCCCTGGTACCAGGTGATAGGATGAAAGGAAATGGTCTCAAGTTGCACCAGGGGAGGTTTAGGTTGGATGTCAGCAAAAATATCTTTACTGGAAGAGTGGTCAGGCATTGGAACAGACTGCCCAGGGAGGTGATGGAGTCACTATCCCTGGAGGTACCCAGAAAATATGTGGCCATGGCACTCTGGGACAGGGTTTAAGGGCCATGCTGGGCTTAGATTGACAGTTGGACTCGATGATCTTAAAAGGTCTTTTCCAACCCAAACCAATGCTGTGATTCTATGATTTTTCTTCATTACTCAGCCCTACCTCCCTCTCTGGATGTCTTTTCCTTCAGGGATGTCTGTGCCACGAGACCAGCTGGGTCTTAAATGTTTACCAGTTTAGGACCAACAGGTAATAAATCAACCTTTACAGCAGGCAGCTCCGAAAGGTGACTTTGGAGGCTCTATCCCTCACTTGAACTTCATCTCGCCCAAGGAAGTTTTAATATCCAAATTATAGCTCTGAGTCTGGAAGGCTGAGAGCTGCTGGAGATTTATGGCCCCTATTAATAACCAATTATTTCTCCACCACGTTTGCCATGCAGTTAGGCCCAAGCCGTTAGACGGCCTGGGATGCTAAATGCTCTGTTAAAGTGTGGTGGCAAACATCATCTATTTTGTGTCCATGCTGCTTTGCCAGCTGTCACCCTCTGAAAACAATCATGTCCCTGACCCACGGACCCAACCAGCTGTCAGGGCTGTGCTGGAGGCATGGAGGGGAGCAGGATTTGCTTCCACAGCCTTCTCCTGGCCTGCAGGTTGGGGTTGTTTTGGTTTGGTGGGATGGTGTGGTTGTGGGGTGAGGGGACTGGCAGCCTGTGGTGCTGTTCATGAGATCCTTTAGCTTGGAAAAGATCTTTCAGATCATTGAGTCTGACTGTTAACACTGCCAGGTGCCTGACACTAAACTGTGTCCCTCAGCACTGCATCTGCATGGCTTTGGAGCTCCTGCAGGGATGATGGCTCCACAACTGCCCTGGGCAGCCTGGTCCAAGCCTTGACAGCTCTTCTAGGGAAGAAATTGTTCCTTATGTCCGACCTAAACCTCCCCAGGTGCAACTTGGGGCTGTTTCCTCTTGTTCTATCACTTGTTACCAGGGAGAAGAGTCCAAGCCCCATCTGGCTCCAACCCCAATTCTTTCAGCTACTTCTCCCCAGCTGTGTTCTCCAGACCCTTCACAGCTTCACTGCACTTCTCTGGACATGCTCCAGCACCTCAATGTCCTTCTTGGAGTGAGGACCCCAAAACTGAGCCCAGTACTCAAGGTGTGGCCTCACCAGTGCCCAGTACAATCACTGCCCCAGTCCTGTGGCCACACTGTTGCTGATCCAAGCCAGGATGCTGTTGGCCTTCTTGGCCACCTGGTCACACCTCATGTCATACTGAGCTGGCTGTCAACCAACACCCCCAGGTCCTTTGTAGCTACTGATGGCAGCTTCTGAAACCAGTGGAGTTTGGGAGCAGGCTTGGAGCAGCCATGCCCTGCTCCATCATCGTGACCAGGCTGAGGCAGAGCCTGTCCTGCAGCCTCCTGGCCCAGCAAAGTCTATCTCCAGGAGCATCAGCTCTTGTGTTCATGCAGCAGGGAGAGGGCTGTATGGATGCTAGGGGTGGACATGACCTTTCAGCTTGATCCCTCAACAAGCTGAGGCATCTTCCATCCAGCAGAGTGAGGTGTGTGTGCCAGCAGCACGATGGGTCCCCAGGGTGACCAGCGCCCACCACTCCATTCCACTCCATGTTGCCTGTGCCCCTTCCTCATGTTCCATTGCACATCCCTGGTCATGGTGAGCTGCACTTCTTCTCTCCACAGCCCTGCCTGCAGTACTGGCCTGAGCCAGGGCTCCAGCAGTATGGTCCCATGGAGGTGGAGTATGTTTCGGGAGCGGCAGATGAGGACATCGTGTCCAGGCTCTTCCGAGTCCAGAACATCACACGGGTGAGGATCTCTCCTCTGGCTCCTTGCCAGTGAAGAGTGGTCTGAGGGGGGCTTCATGCATGTCTCTGTGTGTGTGTGTGTGCCCAGGTGCCCCCCAGGCATCTCTGAGTGCAGGAGACACAGCTGGGTGAGGTCATGTGCAGGAGGTGGATTGCTTTTGTTACCCTCCTCGTTGGGGAAGAGCTGGGGAGTCACCAAGAGCTTCTTCGAGTGAGGAACTGCTTTGGAGAGCAGAAGGATGATGTATCTAGTGAGGCTATGCAGTCCTAGAGCTTGTCATTGCCTGCCCAGGGAGGTCTCCATGCAAGCTCACTGAATGGTGCTGTGGATGATGGTGTCATCTTCAGCCTACCCCACTTCCTCCAGAAGATGTGGCCCCTGATCTCCTCCTGGCAAAAAGGAGCCTGTGAAATGCTGTTGGCTCCATCCAGCCTCTCTGGAGTTCACAGCTTCCTTCAAGATGTTGGATAACTCTGTAGGAAGACCTTTCTCATCCTGCCTGAAGTTCCATCTCTGCCCTGCTGCACGTGTCACAGGATGGAGACTCCCCACATGGGCATGGGCAGCTTCCCTGGGACCAGCAGAGCCTTATTCCTGAAGGGTGGAGAGATCTGCACAGCTTTTCTTGTTGCATTGACTCTTGGCTGGTTCACCTTGCCCTTAAATGAAGAGAAATGTGGTGGAATGGAGAAGGGACAGGGATGGTGGAGAGCCTGTGTGGGTGCAGAGCTGTACAGAATCACAGAATTAATCAGCTTGGAGAAGACCTTCAAGATCATCAACTCCAAGCTATCACCTAACACCTTCTCATTAACTAACCCATGGCACTGAGTGCCTCATGCAGCCTCCCCTTAAACACCTCCAGGGATGGAGACTCCACCACCACCCTAGGCAACCCATCCCAATGCCAATCTTTCTGTGAAGAACTTCCTCCTAACATCCAGCCTGAGCCTGCCCTGGCGCAGCTTGAGGCTGTGTCCTCTTGTTCTGTCCCTGGGTGCCTGGCAGCAGAGCCCAACCCCAGCTGGCTCCAACCTCCCTTCAGGTAGCTGCAGATAGCAGTGAGGTCTGCCCTGAGCCTCCTCTTCTGCAGGCTGCACACCCCCAGCTCCCTCAGCCTCTCCCCACTTGTACATAGAGTAAAAGCTGCTTTCAGTACAGAGCCAGCTGTGAACAGGTGGAGTCCATGAAGACTTTAAATCTCCTGAGGCTTGCCAAGAGGCTGAGGCCAATGTCCCACAGAAGGTCCTTGGACAGATGGGAGAGAGTGTGTGTGGCTTGGCTGATGGCCTGGCTGGTGAAGGTGCTCCAGTGTGGGAGCTGGGAGTGGAGGAGATAAATCCTAATTGTCTGGCCTCTGAACACAAAGAGGGGTTTGGGCTGTGTTCCCCATGGGAGCATCTGGCACATCACAGAATTACTGAGGCTGGAATAGTCCTCTGAGATCATCCAGCCCAGCTCATGACCTGGGTGTCAGCACAAAAGCTTTCCCCATGTGTGCTGTGCTCTCTGGTGGCAGAACACAGCCCACACTGAGTTAAAATGGAGTGTGATTGAAAACTCTGGAGCTGAGGAGAGATTTTCCCAGAGAGCAGATCCCTGGAGGAGTTCTGGGGGATGCAAAGAGCTGCTTCTTGGCAAGCCCTACTGGCTGGAGGGGAACCAGGCTTTGGTGGTTGTTGCAAGTCCTCCAGAGCTAGACAGCTTTCACCTGAGCTTCGAAACATGCCCCAGAGCTTTCCTTCCTGGGCTGGCAGAGTCCTCTCCTCTTTTAACCCTACTTATGTTTCATCTTCCGCCTCTGCCTTCCTGGCTTCCAGCTGGAAGCAAAACCTTGAGCCTAAGGAGGTCAAGTCAGCCACATCATCAGCCCACACTGGAGCTCCCAAAAAGGATCAGAAAAGCTCTTGTGTGTTTGAGGTGTGCTGGAGTGGGCTGAGTGTGTTCCCCCCACAGCCATTCCCCAGGCAGAGCCACAGGAATGTGTGGAGCAGGTCTGGTGTTTGAGAGGGACAGGGACCTGCTGGAGGGAGTCCAAGGGAGGGCTGTGAGCATGAGGAGGGGACTGTGCACTGCCTGGGGAGGAGAGGCTGAGGGACCTGGGGCTGCTTAGTCTGCAGAAGAGAAGACTGAGAGGGGATTGAATCAATGTTTAGAACTCTCTGAGGGCTGGGGGTCAGGAGGGGGGGGACAGGCTCTGCTCACTGCTGCCTGGGATAGGCCAAGGAGCAATGGATGGAAGCTGCAGCACAGGAGGTTGCAGCTCAACACCAGGGGCAACTTCTTGCCTGGAAGGGTCCCAGAGCCCTGGCACAGGCTGCCCAGAGAGGTTGTGGAGTCTCCTTGTGTGGAGCCTTTGCAGGCCTGTCTGGATGTGTTCTGTGTGCCCTGAGCTGGATTGTCTGGTCCTGCTGTGGCAGGGGTTGGACTGGATGATCTCTTTGGGTCTCTGTGATCCCGTGGGGATCCCTGTTCATCAGGCAGCCGAAACTGGGTGGAGGGAGCCCTCAAGAGCTGAAGATGCCTCATCTGCATCTGATCTCCACTTTCTCCTTTCACTGTCTGCACCCAACATGAGTGCTGCTGAGCTCTGAGGAGCAGCAGGAGTGTCTGAACCATGATTGGATCCTATCAGGTACTCCTGAAGCTCCAAGAACTTCTGAGCCAGAGCTCCACATCTGCCTGGCTAAAGCCTGGATTGCTTTAGCTTTGTGGATCTAATCCTCCTCCTGCAGCCTGCTAACCAGATTAGCCTTCAGAGCTAACCAGATTACCAGGGCATTAAGGTGCACCTCCACTGCTTCCCTCCTCCGCACCTGGCAGCTTCTCTTCAGCCTCCTGGTTTGCAGCAAACACAGCAGAAACACATCCTCAGGGATCTTCTGCATGCAGCACAAGGATGTGATGGAGAAGCCTTGGGGAGGCTCAGGGGTCTGGTAAAGGGGTTTGGGAGATCATAGAATTGTAGAATGGTTTAGGCCATGAAGATGCTGAGAGGACTGCAGCAGCTCTGCTGTGAGGACAGGCTGAGAGAGTTGGGGCTCTGCAGCCTGGAGAAGAGAAGGCTTCCAGGAGAGCTTAGAGTAGCCTTCCAAGATCTGAAGGGGGCTGCAGGAGAGCTGGAGAGGGACTATTGACAAGGGCTGGGAATGGCAGGACAAG
>VWYK01047277.1:5104-18012 GCA_013399775.1 Semnornis frantzii
AACTTACTGATGCTGGACTCAGTCCCCTCATCCAGATCATCAGGGAAGATGTTAACAGGACTGGGCCCAGCACTGATCCCTGGGGCACACATTAGTGACAGCTGCCAGCTGGATGTGGCACCATTCACCACCACTCTCTGGGCCCAGCCATCCAGCCAGTTCTTAACCCAGCACAGAGTGACCCTGTCCAAGCCAAGGGCTGCCAGCCTGGCCAGCAGTTAGCTATGGCAGAGCAGGTCAAAGGCCTTGCTGAAGTCCAGGCAGACTACACCCACAGCCTTCCCCATGTTCTCCAGGCAGTCACCTGGTCATAAAAAGAGATCAAGTTGGTCAGGCAGGACCTGCCCCTCCTGAATCCATGCTTGCTGGGTCTGATCCCCTGGCCATCCTGTAGGTGCTCTGTGATTGCACTCAGGATGATCTGCTCTGTTATCTTGCCTGGCACTCAAGTCAAGCTGACAGGTCTGCAATTTCTTGGGTCTTCTTTCTGGCCCTTCTTATGGATGGGCATCACATTGGTTGCTTCTAGTATTCAGGGATCTCTCCAATAAGCCAGGACTGTGGATAAATGATGGAGAGCTTCTTGGAGAGTTCATCTGGCAGCTCTCTCAGCACCCTAGGATGGATCCCATCTGATCCCATAGACTTGTGAGGATCCAAGAGGCTCAACAAGTCCCTAACTACTTCCTTGTAGAAGTACAATGAGGGTTGTGGGACACTGAAACAGGGAGGCTATGGATGGCTCCTCCCTGGAGGTGTTCAAGGCCAGGCTGGACAGGGCCTTGAGCTACCTGTTCTGGTGGAAGGTCTGTCTGTCTGCAATGGGGCTGTTGGATCTAGATGATTTTTAAGCTGCCTTCCAACACAAACCACTCTATGATTCTATGAATATATCTTTAGCTCAGCAGAATATAGTGTTACTGACCTGGAATGAGGTCCAGCCAAAAGCAGTGCACAAAGTATGTTAAATAACAGTATCAAAATTATCTTAGACTCAAGAAACATAGTATCCAAGTGATGTTCTAACAATGTACTGTAAAGAAACTCTAAAGAATCACCTAAGCTGATGTCAAAGAGAAAGAAAGCAAAATTGAAGACAAACCTGATGGCATCCCTTGAGCTGAGGAGGGTTTTATTGGTGCATTCACCTGGTCCCAGTTGAGATCATCATCATCAGACTGACTGTAGCCACAGGAACTGAGAGGCTCATCAAATGTACAGCAACCTGTGAAAGAAGCACAAAGAGAGAAACTCAGCCAGGGGTGCAGGTAACAGGCTCTGAATTTCTAATCCTAACAACTGCAGCATGACTCAGTGCAGGCTGGGCAGTTTTAGTAGGTCTTTTAGAACAGATGATTCTCTGTTTATTAATTAGCACTTTCTCAGAAGGCATAAAACCTTCTTGTCATCAAAACAAAATCCCAGGTTAAAGTCACAGAATTCCAACACGTTGGAGGTTAGAAGAGCCCTCTGGAGATCATCTAGTTCAAGTCCCCTGCTAAAGCAAGGTCACCCCCAGCAGGTTGGCCAGGATCGCAATATCCAGGTGGGTTTGGATTTTCTCCAGAGAAGGAGACTCCAGAACCTCTCTGGGTAGCCTCCTCCAGAGAGCACTCTAATAGCAAAGAAGTTTCTCCTCACGTTCAGATGGAATCTCCTGGGTTCCAGTTGGTGCACAGTGCCCCTTGTCCTGTGACTGGGCACCACTGAAAAGAGTCTGGCCTATCCTTTTGCCCCCTGCACCCCTGCCCTACAGGTAATGCTGAGCATTGGGAAGATCTCCTCTCAGCTGCTCTTCTCCAGGCTAAGCAGCCCCAGGTTTCTCAGTCTTTCTTCCTTACAGAGATGCTCCCATTCCCTCAGCATCTTTAAAACTCTCCACTGGACTCTGTGCAGTAGCTCACTGTCTCAGCCTGGAACTGAATAGAATACTCCAGATGTGGCCTGACTAGGGGAGAATAGAGGAGAAGGAGAGCCTCCCCTGACCTGCTTAAGTCATACTTAGATTTGCAGGTAAATTCTTACATATAACACAATCATCAGGATGCATCAAAACAAATAAATCTGAAAAATCTAAGTGCTTCCAAAGATGAAATGATTACTGTTCTGCACAAACCCCAAAGCATTCTGTGCCTCAGAACCTATATTTAAGAAGAAAAATATCAATGTTGGGACATCAGCTCTCAGTCTTGTCTCTTATTTTTTTCCCAGTGAGGGAAGAACTAGATGCTCCCAGGTATGCAAACAGGCACCAGTTTGTGTGTTGCTGGGGGTCACACCACATCTACCTCAAAAAGCTTCAAGTGCTCCAAAAGAAAATAATATTATGTCCTCTTTTCCCCATTCTTCTCTATGTGATTTAGAAAGGAATCCCAATCTGGGATAGGGGAAAATCTGTTGTCAGGAATTCAGAAGAATAGATTCTAATGGTAAGCACTAGAATCCAGAAAACTTTGGTTTTCCCTTTGCTTTAAGGATGCTTCTCCTGCCTTTTTACATCATTCTTTTTTAAGAGGAGACCAACAGAGGGTTACAAAACTCCTGTTTCTCTTTGATGTTTCACTCCAGTGCAGAATGACATCTTTCCTATTCAGGAAAACAAATATAAACCTCATCACGGAGATTTCAGTCCATATTGAAGTGAATTCTGCAGCTGTTCAAACAAAGCTCAACTCCAGAGCTATTCATCATCCTTCCTATCTGGCCATAGGCACAGCAGGCTGAGCCTTGCCAAGTTGCATTAAAATAGGAGACAGACAGAATTTAACTTATAAAAGAAGAAAACAAAACAAAACTCATTTTTTCCTGGAATAGTGTAAATGGTGATACAGAAAATCTTATCAGAAAGCAGAAGAGAAGATGAAAGCTTCATTATATTTGACAAGCTTCACCTAAGTGAAGTGCAGCCTTCCTAATGTGAGTCTCAGTGTCCAGCTGAGGTTCATGGGGAGAAATCTGAAAGAATGAAATCTTTAAGAGACATTATCTGTACATGAAATTATGTCAGTTCTTCACAGAATCATAGAATGCTTTAGGATGGAAAGAACCTTTAAAGGTCTTGTAGCCCACCCTGCCCTGCACTCAGCAGGGCTATCTTCAACCAGATCAGGTTGCTCAGAACCCCTAACAACCTAACCTGAAATGTTTGCAGGGATGGGGCATCTACCGCCTTTCTGGACAACCTGAGCCAGTGTCTCAGCACCAGCAGTGGATTTTTTTTCCCTGCTACCTACTATAAATCTTCTTATATTTTTAAATCATCACTCCTTGTCCTGTCACAACAGGCCCTGCTAATGTCTTGTAATGACAGGATGAGGAGTAATGGCTCTAAACTGGCAGAGGGGAGATTTAAACCAAATGTTAGGAGGAAGTTGTTTGCAGTGAGGGTGGTGAGGCACTGGCACAGGTTGCCCAGGGAGGTTGTGGCTGCTCCCTCCCTGGAGGTGTTCAAGGCCAGGTTGGAGGAGGCCTTGAGTGACCTGTACTAGTGGGAGGTGTTCCTGCCTATGGCAGGGGGTTGGAACTGGATGATCCTTGAGGTCCCTTCCAACCTAAAACATTCTATGATTCTATGAAATATCTGTCCCCATCTTTCTTAGAGGGCCCTTCAAAAACTGGACAGCTGCTGTAAGGTCTCCCAGGAGCCGCCTTCTCTCCAGGTTGAACAACTCCAACTCTCTCAGCCTGGCCTCACAGCAGGTTTCCAGCCCTCACACCACTGTTGTAGCATTCTCTGTCTGTGCTCCAACAGGTTCATGTCTCTCCTGTGCTGAGAGATCTAGAGCTGGACCCAGCACTGCAAACTCCTCAGCTTTCTTGTAGGCCCCCTTCAGGTACTGGAAGGGCTGCCCTAAGACCTCCCTTAAGCCTTCTTTTCTCCAGGCTGAACTGCCCCAACTTGTGTAGGCTGTCCCTACAAGACAGTTGCTCCAGCCCTCTGATCACCTTTGTGGCCTCCTCTGGACCCGCTCAATAGTTCAATTTCCTTCTTACGTCAGAGGCAACAGACCCGGATGCAGTACTCCAGGTGGAGTCTCAGAGAGCAGATTAGAGAGGGAGAATCAACTCCCCTGGCCTGCTGGTAACTGCTTAGCATCTACTCAGGTTCTGAAGCTTTCCTCTGCAGCACTTTGTCTGTTTCCTACCTATGAAACTCTTAGTGTAGATTTCCACTCGATAAGAAGTTATCCACAGATGATACAAAGAAGGAATGGTAGCATCTGAACAATTATTCCTTGCCTTTATCATCTCTTCTCATTACACTGTTTAGAAATATGGGCAAGTGTTTGTAATCAACTCATCCACTTGAGAGATTCTGCCCAATTTTTTTTGCTATTAGACTTTCTAATACCAATCAGAACACACATTGACTGCTAGACAGTTTAATCAAGCAAAGCCATTTCCCTGCCTGTTAAAGTGACATCACATGCTGGATACACAAACCAGAATGCGAAGGATCAATTCTGCACCCACTGAATTATTTATAAGTAAGTCAGGGGACACATATCCCAACAAGATCTTTGCCTTCTGCTGCATTTTATAGATGTTTTTGGACTCCTAAGAGGAGTTTGGATCTTGAAAACTTTATGAGGGAAAGATTTTAAGATGAAAGTAACCATTTAAAGTAAATAAAGATGAAGAGCACACCTTATTTATCCTAATGTGCATAAAGTTTTATTTGAAGTAGGCTGGGAGAGGTTCTCTTCACCTTCTTTACCCAAACCAGGCCACATCTGCAATACTTTCTCCAGTTCTCTCCAGTGCAAGAGAGACAGGGAACTACTGGAGAGAGTCCAGTGGAAGCTACAAAGATGCTGAGGGGAGTGGAGCATCTCTGTGAGGAGGAAAGGCTGAGACACCTGGAGCTAGTTAGGGTGGAGAAGAGCAGCCTCAGACAGGATCTTCGTAATGCTAAACAAGAACTAAAGTGGAGGGGGAGAGAGGATGGGGCCAGGCTCTTTTTAATGGTGCCCAGTCACACAACAAGGGGCAATGGGCATAAATTGGAACCTAGAATGTTCCATCTGAATATGAGTTACAAATTCTTTGCTGTGAGGCTGTCAGAGATGTGGATGTGGAGTATGCTGCCCCAGAGGTTGTGCAGTCTCCTTCTCTGGAGTGATTCCAAAATGGCCTGCACATTGTGAGACTGGGCAACCTGCTGTGGCTGACCCTACTTTAGCAGGGGGATTAGACAAGAAGATCTCCAGGTTTCCCTTCCAACCCACACCATGCTGGAATTCTATGGTTCTGTGAAGAAATGTAGAAAAGCTGACATGAGGATGCTAGAGAGCTCCAAATCCACAGACCCCTTTCCAGCAGTGTCACAGGTGGTGACAGCACACAGAAAAGAGTCGTTTGGGATACACATTTGAAGTTGTTCTTCCTCAGACTTCAAAAGCTCACTGCATGTTCATAAATCATAAAACATTTACAGTTGTTCTCTCTGTTCCCCTTCCTCTTACCTGACAGAAACTGAATCTACACAAATGTCTCCAAGAACATCTCCATTGTGCTGACATGGGACACTAGAATGAAGCTGTGTTTTCTGGAAGACAGACCTGTCAGCTTGAACTTCTCCTGGAAACCTCCTCACTTTTGGGCAAATAAAATGTGTTCCAAAAATACCTGTCTGACAGATACTGAGGAAAATTTGGGATTTGGGTTACTGGATTTTAGTCCAAAGCTCAGGAAGAATGAAAATAAAATTAAAAAAACCCAAACAAACCCAAACAATCCTTATCATGCTGGGATTCTGTTTCCATCTTGTGCTGCACCTTGGGAGGTAGGAAGTAGAAGTGGCAGCTGTGGGGAGGAGCATATGAGACAGGTGAACCTCAACTGAGCAAAAAGGGACTGTACCCATGGATGGTGTCTTCAGGATCAAGCTGAGGGATCGAGAGATTCAAGCTTCTTCTTCAATGGCTGCTGTCACAGAAGGACTCTGTCCCTTCTGCCTAACCCTTTCCAGAGTCCAGCTCCTGAATCTCGTTCCCTTCAGCTGCTGAGTCCTGTCTGGCACTTCCCCAGGGCCTGCCTCCAGCATCAGTGACACCAATGGTGACAAGATTGCTGTTGGGGGTTGGATTCTGTATTGGTTTGTGTCTCTTTTCATTGGATTGTTCTTCTTTCCAGCCTATCTGGTTTAGTTTCTTTCTCAGCCCATCAGTCTCTCCCTTATTCTCTTTCTCTCCCTTTTGGGAAGGCAGAGAGGTTCAGAGAGAACCTCTGCCACTTGTCTGGTGGCCAGCCCAGCCCTGACCCTTGACATCAACCTACAGCTTATTAAACAGGTCACATTGGGCTGAGGAGTGGCAAAAGGGAGATGAGTGAAGTATGTGTGTTTCAGAGCTGGCTCAACCTGCTGGGGTCAAAAGCGTGATAAAAATGAATAAATAAAAGGCAGATTTCCCAGATGCTTTCTATTTTGTTTATCACAAATACATGACAAACTCCTGCTTCAAAATGCAGAAGTCTTTTGTACAAACTGCCTGAAACATTTCGACATAAAGCTTTGACCTACAAATAACCCACAGAAGGATCTTCTTTTCACATACTTAAAACAGAATTAAAAATTCAGAAGATATCCTGGCAGTGGAATAAGCCTCCTGAGAAAAACAAAAAGACAACTGAACACCTCTTTTATATAGTTTCTATCGAAGGATTCACTTAATTTATTTTTATAGCTGCCACCCAGGAGTGCACAAAAGCCCTTTATTAAATGTGTGGAAAAAAAATTTCAGTCAACTTGGCTGGCAGAGAAAGTAGTCTACCTCCTGGCCCATACATCAGCCATTCACTAACCATCCAGCAGTCACTTCAATCATAGACTCATGAAATTGTTTCAGTTGGAAAAGACCTCTAAGGTCATCAAGTCCAGCCATCCACCCCAGACCACCACAGCCATTAAATCCTGTCCTGAAGCACCACATCCACACACCTCCAGAGACAACAACTCCACCACCTTCCTGGGCAACCTGTTCTAACAACTGACCACTCCTAATATCTAATTTTCTTAGTGTCCAACTAAACCTCCCCTGGCACAATTTCAGGCCATGTCCTCTCATTCTATCATCCTATACTAGGGAGAAGAGATGAAGCCCACCTCACTACAACCTCTTTTCAGGTAGAGAGGAATGAGGTCGTTCTGCAGCACTTCACCTTCAGTCAGCCAAGGGAGCAAGCACCTACCATAGGTAGCTCTTTTCCACTCAGCATCCATTTGTGATTTCTTATGTTGGCAACAGAGGCTGACCTTATTAATTTAATTATCATGGCTAATGTGTCTATCCTTACTTAGGTTTCATTGCAATTTTACCTTCATTTCTCCTTTTAGTTCTCCAAGGAGAGCTATCACCAAGCATGTGCAGCTGGAATTAATAAGAAAATATCTAAGCATAATAAGAAACAGAATCAGAGAATCTGGTTTTGTTTTTTGGTTCAAAGAGACCTTTAATATCATCAAGTCCAACTGCTAATGCAGCACTACCAAGTCACCACTAAACCATGTCCCTCAGTACCACATCTACAAGGCTTTTAAATCCTCCAAGGACAGGGACTCCACCACTTCCCTGTGCAGCCTGTTCCAGGGTGGAAGCATCAGTGAAGAATCTTTCAAATGGCCAACCTAAAGCTCTCCTACTGCAACTTGAGGCCATTTCCTTTTGTCCTATTGCTTGTTACCTGGCAGAAGAGACCAACCCCCACCTAGCTCCAACCTTCTTTCAGGTATGTGTAGAGTGTGAGGATGTCTCCCCCAAGCCTCCTTTTCTTTAGACTAAACAACCCCAGTTCCCTCAGCTGTTCCTCACAAGACCTCTTCTCCAGACCCTTCGCCAGCTTTGTTGCCCTTCTCTGCACACACTCCAGCACTAAAATGTCTTTCCTGTAGTGAGGGTCCCAAAACTGAACCCACAGTTCAAGGTATGGCCTCAACAGTGCTGAGTACAGGGGGACAAACCCTGGTCCTGCTGCCCACAGTGTTGCTGATACTGGCCCAGATGCTGTTGGCCTTGGCCACCTGGTTCATATCCAGACAACTCCAGGTCCTTTTCTGCCAGGCAGTTTCCAGCCACTCTGCCTCAAGCCTGAAGCACTCATGGAGGTTTTTGTGACCCAAATTACTCATTAATTTCTTTTTCTTCCCAGTTCCATTTGCTCCTGTAGAGCTACCAGAGCCTAGAGGCAAAATCTTAAGTAGCTTCCTCAGATAAAGTGCTGCCCTCACAAAGGGTGAGTTCAGGAATCACTCACCATTAATCTCTCCATATGATATTTAGGAGGGGGAGAAGTGGTTGTGCTCATCCATGGCAGATAGGCACATTTCAACAAGAGGAAAGAGGACAGCTGTCTGCTTTCAGTTAACATCAATTCAGTGAAACATTAATTACACTTCCTTTTTTTTTTTTTTTTTAATTGATTATCCTAAAAACTGCTTATTCCTTTTCAGTTCACCTCACTTGAGTACCTCAGCATCTTATGTTTCACTAAAATGCAGCACAGGAGAGCTGCCTCAGAAAGATTTGTCCAGGGGAACGGAGAAGAGAGCAGAGGCATTTGAGCAACACCACCAAACTTCACAGATGGCATTCAAAAAAGAAGTGGATATATTGGAGAATCTGAGATAAAGAAAATGTAGTTCACAAGGAAGGAAAAAACATGGCAGGGATATTCAACCTTTCCCCCCCTCTCCCCCATCCCCAGTTGGGAGGAAGGGATTGAAGCAATGCCTCGTAGACAAAATCCTTCATAAGAAATGGCCTAATGACGCCCATGCTTCAGTCTATTTAGAAGTAAGCTAAGCTGCCACCACAAAGGCCATGATTATGAGCCCACACCACATCACTCCTCAACCATCCCTTCAGGAAACACTGCACTGGAATTTCAGCTTGTCCTGAGGACAGACCTTTCCATGCTACATCCATCATAAGTCTTAGGGGAAATCCAGCATGAGCAAAGACAGTGCCACCTTTACTACCACCAGCACTGGAAACCCTTCGCCTCACAAAGCTTTCACATTCCTGTTCCCAGTGTGATCTGATTTTCACCAGTACAATAAAACTTTTAAAGTAGCCTTTTTTTTTTCCCCTTAAAATTACTAAAAGCCAACACCATCATTCTTACTTAACTTGTGTCTTTCAAGTGCACACACACCTCCTCCCCACATAAAGGTGTTATAATGAGTGGACATGAATGAAGGGAGGTGAGTGACGGCAAAATCAAGCCAGACACTGAGTTTCCACTCCTCTTTTGTCTGTGGTTGTGCCAAGGGTCACACAAGTTTTCACTAAACAGCTTTCAGCTTAATTCATACTACAAGACTAGGACAAAAGGCTGTGTTGCTTCAAGGTATTCACTGCATCAATTTACAATTCAGATGGAGCTATAGAGCTTTTGCTCTGAAGGAACAAAATGCTACTTCAGAGGTCAACAGTGCTTTGATCATTCCTTGCCTTAAAGCAAATGAAGAGAGGCTGACAAACAGCCCTACATGGACTCATAGAATCCCAGCATGGTAAGGGTTGGACAGGACATCTGGAGATCATAAAGTTCAACTTCCCTGCTAAAGCAGAGTCACACACAGCAGCTTGCCCAGGATCATAATGGTGGGTCTGGAATCTTCACAGAGAAGGAGAGTCCACAATTTTTCTGGTCAGCCTGGTTCATGGCTCCAGCGAGCTCACAGCAAAGAATTTCTCCTCATCTTCACGTGGAACCTCGTGGGTTCCAGTATGTGCCCACTGCCCCTTGCCCTGTTTCTGGGCACCACTGAGAAGTGTCTGACCACATCCTCTTGACCCCCACCCTTTAGATATTGCTGAGCATTGAGAGGATGCCCTCTCAGGCTGCTGCTCTCTAGGCTCAACAGCCCCAGCTCTTTCAGCTTCTCCTTGTAACAGAGATAAAACAACCAAAATAACCAAAACCTTTACAAATTGTGGTCATTTTAGTCATTATTATTTACAGGTTTTGCTCAAAGAACAACCAAAGCTTTTGATATTTTGAATTACAATTTAGCTACTATAACTGTATCCCTCATCAGCACAGATCATATCAAGAATCCAAATTCTGATTTTTAAGCCTGTTATCAACATGTTTCTCTAAAGCCAACAAAGGCAATGGTGTAAAATGGTTCAAAACCTTGGAATAAGTCAAAATCAGCTCTCAGATGGTGGGCCCACAACAAATTTTGGGATACCATGGCTGGATTGCCACAACAGTGTAAAATATATTCAATGTGTTCCAAGAATCATTTCTCATGCACCTTCCACAACTTCTGTACACAATTAAAACTGGAGAATGTTTATTCTTGAGAATTAAACTCATGAGGAGTGACCGAGGGAGTTGAGGCTGTTTAGTTTGAGGAAGAGGAGACTGAGGGGAAGCTCATTGCTGTCTACAGCTACCTGAAAGGACATTGTGGAGAGGCTGCTGCTGGTCTCTTCTCACAGGTAATTAGTGATAGAACAAGAGGGAATGGCCTCAAGCTGTGACTGGGTAGGTTTAGATTAGATATTAGGAATTTTTCTTTTCCCAGCAAGAGTGGTCGGCATTGGAATGGGCTGCTTGGGAATGTGGTGGAGTCACCAACCCTGGGGGTGTTTAAAAATTGTTTAGATGTGGTGCTTGGGGATATGGTTTAGGGTGAACCTTGTAGAGTAGGGATATTGGTTGGACTTGGTGGTCCTGAAGGTCTTTTCCAGCTGGAATGTTTCTGTGATTCTGTGATGCTCAAGTTACCAGACACAAGAACTGAAGACAACTTGTTTCATCAAAGCCAGTTCTGACAGCTGATAGATGAACTACCATTTCACCCAATTATTAGGGCATTTACTTTTCTTCTGGTGTCAAGGGTTAGTGCTGGCCACTAGCTGAATGACAGAGACTGTGAACTCTTCTGCTCTGCCCATCATTATTCTGTCTACTAGAAGCAGCCCCTGGCTGTGCAAACGTGCCCTGAACTTCAGAAAGTGCCTTCACTGGGAAGGGACTCAGCTGTGAAGTCACATCCTTGACCAGAATTGGTTCTCCTCTAGCTCAGACCAGAACAATGGATTAGGTTTTGTTTGGGTTTTCTCTTGTTGTCAAAAATTCTCCCTAACATCCTGTTTGTATAAAGAGATTTCAGTGAGACACCTGGCAGCATTCTTCTCATCTGCCAAAATGATCCTTCACCTTTAAACTTTCTGAGCTCAAAAAACTCAAGTGTGCTTGAAACTCCATCATCCTCCCTGGCTCTGCTTGTTTTTAATGAGCAGCTTGTCTTTATGTGTCCCAGAAGACTGACTCCACAAAGCAACCTCAGGTGCTGTGAAACCAATGCTTGATGCTTCTCCAAATCTCTGTCTGTTTTTTTTCTGAGCCTGAAATCTTCCTGTTAAAGCCATGTGGGCCTGATGGGCCATTTCAGTCAAACCCAATTTCACTTATTTCTCACAAACCCCTACTTAGGAACTCTGCTGTGGATTGCTCGCATGCACAATCTGTTTCCAGCTTTGAACTTTAAAAAGGATTTAAGCAGTCAATCTCAATATCATTATAAATCCAACGTGCATTACTTGCCTATTGATTGTGAGGAAATAAAAGTTGGAAGCTTGATTTCAGGGCTAATCTTTCCATTTGCTTGATGAGTTCTGCAGTTGGGGCAGAACACTTAGTGCATCCTGTTAGATATCGGCGTATTAAGCTCAGATGAGAAATCCAGACTATTTACAACACACTTCTGGTTTTAAGTAAAGAACAAAGGCAGAGTTAGCTTCTCTCAGAGGCTTTTAAGCTAAACCACAATAAAACAAACACACAAAAATAACCCAATGAACTCTAATAAGGATGGCACAATCATCAAATATTTCCATGAAACCAATAATGGAATCATAGAATCTGGGTTGGGTTGGAGGAGCCCACCAAAGGCCATCTAGTCCAACCCCCTCTGCAGCAAGCAGAGGCACCCTCAAATACATTAGGTTGCCCAGAGCCC
This sequence comes from Semnornis frantzii, assembly GCA_013399775.1. Lineage (NCBI taxonomy): Eukaryota > Metazoa > Chordata > Aves > Piciformes > Ramphastidae > Semnornis > Semnornis frantzii. The sequence goes on from VWYK01047277.1 coordinate 17,082, forward strand.
TGTTGAGCCTCACTTTGAATATCTCTGCCTCAACCACCTGCTTGGGCAACCTGTTCCAGTCTTCCACCACCCTTATTTTAAGAACCTGTTCCTAACATCCAATCTCAATCTCCACTTCTCTATTTTGAAGCCATTACCCCTTGTCCTGTTACTGCAGGCCTTTGTAAACAGTCTCCATCTTTCTGGTAGGCCCCCTTCAGGTACTGGAAGGCTGCTATTAAGTCTCCCCAGAGCCCCCTTTTCTCCAGGCTGAACAACCCTAATTCCCTAAGCCTATCCTCATAGTAGAGGTGCTCCAATCCCCTGATCATTTTCATGGCCCTCCTCTGGACCTGCTCTATCAGCTCTATATCCTTCCTATATTGAAGGTTCCAGAGCTGGATGCAGCACTCCCGGTGAGGTCTCAGCAGAGCAGAGTGGCAGAATCACCTCTCTCGATCTGCTGGCAGTGCTGCTTTTGATGCAGCCCAGAATGTGATTTGCCTTCTGGCCTGCAACCTCACAATGCCTGCTCATGTCCAGTTTCTCATCCACCAGCACCAAGTCCTTTTCCACAGGGCTGCTTTCCACCACCTCATTTCCCAGTCTGTATAGTGAGGATTCTTTTGGCCCAGGTGCAGAACCCTGCAAATGCTCTTGTTGACCCTCATGAGGTTCACCTAGGCTCACCTCTCCAGCCTGTCCAGGTCCCTCTGCATGACAGTCTGTCCCTCTGGTGTACCAACAACGCTACTCACCTTGGTGTCATCTGCAAACCTGCTGATGGTGCACTCTATCCCACTGTCTATCACTGATAAAAATGCTAAACAGCACAGCTCCCAGTACGGATCCCTGAGGGACACCACTTCTCACTGCTCTTCATCTGGACTTCATGCCATTGAGCACCACCTTATGGATGCAGCCATCCAGCCAATTCCTTACCCACTGAACA
>VWYK01047277.1:18380-30702 GCA_013399775.1 Semnornis frantzii
TTTCACTTATTTCTCACAAACCCCTACTTAGGAACTCTGCTGTGGATTGCTCGCATGCACAATCTGTTTCCAGCTTTGAACTTTAAAAAGGATTTAAGCAGTCAATCTCAATATCATTATAAATCCAACGTGCATTACTTGCCTATTGATTGTGAGGAAATAAAAGTTGGAAGCTTGATTTCAGGGCTAATCTTTCCATTTGCTTGATGAGTTCTGCAGTTGGGGCAGAACACTTAGTGCATCCTGTTAGATATCGGCGTATTAAGCTCAGATGAGAAATCCAGACTATTTACAACACACTTCTGGTTTTAAGTAAAGAACAAAGGCAGAGTTAGCTTCTCTCAGAGGCTTTTAAGCTAAACCACAATAAAACAAACACACAAAAATAACCCAATGAACTCTAATAAGGATGGCACAATCATCAAATATTTCCATGAAACCAATAATGGAATCATAGAATCTGGGTTGGGTTGGAGGAGCCCACCAAAGGCCATCTAGTCCAACCCCCTCTGCAGCAAGCAGAGGCACCCTCAAATACATTAGGTTGCCCAGAGCCCTGTTGAGCCTCACTTTGAATATCTCTGCCTCAACCACCTGCTTGGGCAACCTGTTCCAGTCTTCCACCACCCTTATTTTAAGAACCTGTTCCTAACATCCAATCTCAATCTCCACTTCTCTATTTTGAAGCCATTACCCCTTGTCCTGTTACTGCAGGCCTTTGTAAACAGTCTCCATCTTTCTGGTAGGCCCCCTTCAGGTACTGGAAGGCTGCTATTAAGTCTCCCCAGAGCCCCCTTTTCTCCAGGCTGAACAACCCTAATTCCCTAAGCCTATCCTCATAGTAGAGGTGCTCCAATCCCCTGATCATTTTCATGGCCCTCCTCTGGACCTGCTCTATCAGCTCTATATCCTTCCTATATTGAAGGTTCCAGAGCTGGATGCAGCACTCCCGGTGAGGTCTCAGCAGAGCAGAGTGGCAGAATCACCTCTCTCGATCTGCTGGCAGTGCTGCTTTTGATGCAGCCCAGAATGTGATTTGCCTTCTGGCCTGCAACCTCACAATGCCTGCTCATGCCCAGTTTCTCATCCACCAGCACCAAGTCCTTTTCCACAGGGCTGCTTTCCACCACCTCATTTCCCAGTCTGTATAGTGAGGATTCTTTTGGCCCAGGTGCAGAACCCTGCAAATGCTCTTGTTGACCCTCATGAGGTTCACCTAGGCTCACCTCTCCAGCCTGTCCAGGTCCCTCTGCATGACAGTCTGTCCCTCTGGTGTACCAACAACGCTACTCACCTTGGTGTCATCTGCAAACCTGCTGATGGTGCACTCTATCCCACTGTCTATCACTGATAAAAATGCTAAACAGCACAGCTCCCAGTACGGATCCCTGAGGGACACCACTTCTCACTGCTCTTCATCTGGACTTCATGCCATTGAGCACCACCTTATGGATGCAGCCATCCAGCCAATTCCTTACCCACTGAACAGTGCATCCATCAAATCCATGCCTCTCCAACTTGGCCAGTAGGATGCTGTGGGGGACTGTGTCAAAGGCCTTGCAGAAGTCCAGATAGATCACATCCATAGGTCACCCCTTATCCACTGACACAGTCACTTTATCATAGAGAGCCACCAGATTGATCAGGCAGGATTTGCCCCTAGTAAAGCCATGCTGGCTGTCTTGAATCAACTCCTTGTCCTTCAAGTGCCTTATCAAAGCACCCATGATCTTCCTAGGCATAGAGGTGAGATGTAAAGATGAGATTTATATTTCTTCTGCCTGATATATAAAAACTGGATTTGGACAAAATACAGAATTACAGAATCATTTAGGTTGGAAAAGATCTCTAAGATCATCAAGCCCAACAGTTATCCCAATACTACCTAATGCATCACTAAACCATGTTCCTCAGCACCATATCTACACAGCTTTTAAATTCTTCCAGGGATGGGGACTCCACCACTGCCCTAGGCAGTGTGGTCCAGGGCTTGGCAACCCTTCCAGGAAAGAAATTGGTCCTAATGTCCAACCTAAACCTATAATGCTGAAACTTTTGCTGTTGCTACTCATCCTAATTGTTGTAATCTGGGACAACAAACAAACACCCACTTCATTCCAATATCTTTCAGGGAGTTGGAGAGAGCCAGAAGGTCTCCCCTTAGCTCCCTAATCTCTAGACTAAACAATCCCAGTTCCCATGGCTGTTCCTCACAAGAGTTGTCCCCAGACCCTTCACCAGCTTTGGTGACCCTACTCCAGACCTGCTCTAGCACCTCGAGGTCCTCCTTGTAGCAAGGCAACCAAAACTGAACCCAGTATATACAAAGGTTTATATTCCACTTCATCAATATATACAGCAAATACACAGCCAGACAGGATACATTGGGATTCATTCCATTTGTTATCAGCCTGTCTCACAAATAGTTTTCCCCTGTAAGTTTAAACAGTTTATCATCTAATTAAACAGCTGTTTATGCTATGAATTTTGATGTGTACATTGAAACACTTCAGAACGAATACCACAGAAGAACTGTATGCACTGAAAGAATTCAAATGGATACTGAAGCCTGTGCAGTCCCTTCCTCATCTGCTACTGGAAGAATTCCCACATCTTATCTTTTCTTCCTTCCTTCCTTCCTTTCTTCCTTCCTTTCTTCCTTTCTTCCTTCCTTCCTTCCTTTCTTCCTTTCTTCCTTCCTTTCTTTCTTCCTTCCTTTCTTTCTTCCTTTCTTCCTTCCTTCCTTTCTTTCTTCCTTTCTTCCTTTCTTCCTTCCTTTCTTCCTTCCTTCCTTTCTTCCTTCCTTCCTTTCTTCCTTCCTTTCTTCCTTCTTTCCTTTCTTCCTTCCTTCCTTTCTTTTTTTTTTTTTTCAATCTTTAGGGTCTCTTCCATGTGTTTCCTCTCTTGTTCTGAGGGTTTTCTTTCAGGTGAGAGAGGTTGTTAACATATCTGGCTTTGCTTTTGAAGTTACAGTGTATGAATTTTACCACACAGTGGCTGTGAATTGCTCTAACTCCATCCCACTCCATTTAGTTTATGATACAGCTCCACAGCTACTCAATCAATGATTTAGGAAAATCACAGAACCCCAGCATGATGGGGATGCAAAGGCAGGGTCACCCATGGCAGGTTACCCAGGATCACAATGTCCAGGCAAGTTTGGAGTCTCTCCAGAGACAGAGAAGCAGCAATCTGGGTAGACTGCTCCAGTGCCTCAATTGCCCTTGAAAGTTCAAGAAGTTTTCCCTCCTGTTCAGGTGGAAATTACTGGATTCCATTGTCCTGTCACTGGGCACCACTTTAAAGACTGTAGCCCCACCCTCTTGTCCCTTGCCCTTTAGCTATTGATCAGCATTGATACGATCCCCTCTAGGTCTGCTCTTCTCCAGCCTAAACCGTCCCAAGTCTCAGCCTTTCCCCATGAGGAAACGCTCATCGTGCATTGGTTCCTGCTGTCAACACAACCCTTTGGATGAGGAGAAGGCAGGACCTCCATATCTGTGATGCTCAATAAATTCACCTACAGGAGGAACCATGGTGATGAAGCAGTCAAAAACCTCCATCAGGCAACATATAGAATGATGCAATCATTAAGGTTGGAAAGATGTAAGATCACCGAGTCCAACCATCAACCCAAGACTACCATGCCCACTAAACCATGTCCTGAAGTGCCATGTGTACATGCTTTTTAAACACCTCCAGGGAAGTTGACATGAGCAATTAGTTGACTCCATCAGTAAAGTCTTGAGTTATTATCAGTAAAGTTGAAGCCCAGTTTCACTTCCTAAATCCAGGCAGCACAACAGAATTTCACCATGCCGCAGGTATAAATAACTTTCTATTTTTAAATGCAGTTTGCTGCTGATCTGTTTGTTTTTTTCCCCCTCTCATTTTCAGTCATTATCTCTTGCAATAAATTACACTTTATTTCATTTATCACATCTACAACCTCCGCCCAGAAGGAGAAGAAATAATTGATTTTAGAAACCTCTGACATTTTCACAAGGTCTGATGGACTATGAGAGACACCCACATTTGAGGGCATTAAAACTACTCCAGCTGCAACGCTGACGTGCCCAAGCTCATATGACCCTAAGAGTGAATTCTTCTTGATAGTTGAACAGGGCACTACCAGCAATAATATAAAATGATTACATTCAATTTTTGCTTATAAGAGGATTAAATCAGTATTAAACTCACTTAAACGTCGCAGCACAAGAAAAAGGCAGCTTGGGACTACATGGAGCTACCTTGTACACAGAGCTACACACTCCCTAACCTTGTTGAGTGGCCTGCATTAAGAAGTCTATAGCCAGCAGGTTGAGAGAGGTTCTCCTCCACTTCCAACATGAGGCTACACCTGGGGCACTATGTCCAGTTCTGTGTGCCCCACTTCAAGAGAAACACAGAGCTACTGCAGACAGACCAGTGGAGGCTACAGAGATGCTGAGGGGCCTGGAGCATCTCTGTGAGGAGGAAAGGCTGAGAGACCTGAGGCTGTTTAGCCTGGAGAAGAGCAAAATGAGAGGGGAACTTCTCAGTGCTGACCAATAGCCAGAGGGTGGGAGACAGGAGGATGGAGCAAGCCACTTTTCAGTGGTGCCCTGTCACAAGACAAGAGACAATAGGCAAAAACTGGAACACCCAGGAGGTTCTGAATGAGCATGAGGAGAAGCTTCTTTGCTGTAAGGGTGCCAGAGATCTGCAGCACACTGCCCGGGTAGATTATGGAGACTCCTTCTCTGGATGGGCAAACAAAATTGAAGCCACAGAGATGACTTCATGATCTTAGAAAAGGTACAGCACTCATGAAGAGTCTTGAGACAACATCTTGATGACCTCAAGTTTAGTCTACTGCAGCAGTTGCCACAGATGTTAAATCAACAACAGCTTCAGTACCATAAATCCTTTATGGCTAACTGCAAATCCTTGTCTTTAAGGCCCATCTTCCTGTAATCATCTTTGTTCATCTTTCACCACACTGCCAAAAGCCTTCTAATTAGTATCATATTAGGCTGCCTTTCACTGCTCCTCATTCTAATCAATTGACTAATTACTTGTACATAATCTTAGTGTCAGGTTAGAAAGGGCTTCAGGACAGCTGGAAATGAACATTTTACAAAGGTGTGTAGTGATCAGATGAAGGGCAATGGGTTCAGATTGGAAGAAGCTCAATTCAGATTAGACATTTGGAAGTAATTCTGCCCCATGAGGGTGGCAAGGCACTGGAACAGGTTGCCCAGGCAAGTTGCAGAAGCTCCAAACATGGAAGCGTTCAAAGCAAAGCTGGATAGGGCCTTGAGCAACGTGGTCTAGTAGGAGGTCTCCTTGCCTATGACAGGGGAGTTGGAATCAGATGATCTTTAAGGTCCTTTCCAACCCAAACTGCTGTAGGGTTTGATGAATTCAGACTTGCAGTAATATCACTTTCAGTTTAGGTTTGGTTGCCACTATTTAAGTGCTAGACACATAAAATGCTTTATCCACGCAACTTTGTTTTGAAAACAGCTCTGAAAAATCTCTAGCTCCAATTAAATGTTTTGTAACAAATGTCAAACCAGTAAATCGCTGAGCAGCAGCAGTAACTGATTGAGAAGATGCAACCTGCTCAATACAATCCTCTGAATCTGCCAAGCCAAAAGTTGTTTAATGTAATTTAACTCACCCTGGAGTGCAGTTAAATAATTGTGATGGATGGCAGCTTGTCTTGGTCTTTTCCATTTGTTAAATTATGATAGATGAATTATGCACATTACTGAATTTCAATGCCTTCTTTCTGCTCACCACCCCTGCTTCATGAAAAACATCCCCTCACTAAAGAGCCTAAATCCATCTCCATCAGAACCCAACGAATGTTCCACAATTATGATAAAGAAGCTGAAGGCCAAAAATGCTTCCCCTGACGCTGAAATAAGTCCCCTGACACTGAAAGCAACAATAAATGTGTGCAATGTAACTAAACACTTCCTACTATTTCTATTTTAAATAAAGTAACTGAACCTGGTGAAAAACATTTATTAAAGCTTTAGGAGGACTTTGAGGTAGAAAGGACTATGGTGAACCAAACACCTCCAAAAAGATGATGGGCATCCTCAGTAAGTTTGCAAGTGCAAGCAGGGTGGGGTGGGAGTGCTGATCTGCTTGAGGTCAGGGAGGCTCTACAGAGTGACCTAGGCAGGTTGTATCAATGGGCTGAGGCCAAGGGTTTGACAATGCAAAGTGTTTGTTCCTGTACTTATGACACAACAACTCCATGACTTCTACAGGCCTGGGGAAGAGTGGCTGGAAATTCCCATGGTGGAAAAGGATCTGGAGGTGTTGGTTGACAGTCAGATGAATGTGAGCCAGTGTGTGCCCAGGTAGTCAAGAAGGCAAACAGCATCCTGGCCTGCATCAGAAACAGTGTGGCCAGTAGGAACAAGGCAGTGGTTGTCCCACCATACTCAACAGTGGTGAGACCACACCTGGAATACAGAGCTGAGTTTTAGGCTCCTGAATGTAAAAAGAAGATTAAGGTGGCAGAGCTTGTCTAGAGAAATGCAATAAAGTTGGTGAAGAGTCTAGGAACAGGTTTTGTGAGGGGCAGCTGTGGGAATTGCATTGTTTAGCCTAAAGTAAAGGAGGCTGAGGTGAGACCTTCTCGCTCTCTACCACTACATGAAGAGATTGAAGTGAGATGGGAATTGGTCACTTCTCCCAAGTAACAAAAAATAGAATATGAGGCAATAGCCTCAAGTTTCACCAGGGGACCTTTGGTTTGGGTACTCAGAACAATTTCTTCCCCCAAAGGGTTGTGAAGACTTGGAACAGGTTGTCCAGGGCAGTCATTTCTTTGTACTTTTCTACATATGGATGGGATGCTGAGGGCCATGGTTTAGTGGTGACCTGGCTGCACTGACTTAACAGTTAAATTCAATGACCTTAAAAGTCACTTCCAACAAACCACTTCTGGTTCTATAGTGTCTGCACTGCTATCATGACCTGCTTTCAACTACATGCATCTCTTTGGTCATCCAAGTAATACCTTGTGGGAGAAGTATGATTTTACTTAATTGGTTTTGCTAATTGTTTCTGTGGAGCAATTTCTTCTGTCTGCTCTTTGAATATGAACCTCTCTGTGGAACAGGAGCTTATTTAGCCAATCAAAAATAGAATCCTGAAGTAACCCCATGTGAAAGTGTGCTTTAGTCAGGGATGCTTTAAAGGGAGGATGCTGAGAAAGTTGCAAGGAACTGAAAATGTTTGGGTTTGTTTTTTTTTTTTTTATAGGAATAGTTCTTTCAACCTTTAGTATAACATCAGTGGGGCTGCACTCTGTAATTACAATGTCACTTGAGAATTGCTTAACGATCCTGATGCTTGAAACTATGACAGACTAATTCTGAGAAATATAATCTTTTTAGCTCTATTTCTGCTAGAAAATTCTGAATGCACACTGTGTTCTGCTTGGAAATTGGAGACAAAAAAGGAAGCTCTGAAATGAACTGTCAAGTTTCCTTTAAGGGAGGGGGGATGACTCAGATCTAACCTTCCACAGCAGCTGGTATCGCTGGGGATGAATGAAGAAAGCCTGCAAGCTGTAATGTCATTTCACCAGCAGGAAAACACTTCATGTTCCAGAGGAAAAAATGCTGGGTTTGAAAGCTTCTGGCAGCCTCAAAGTGACAAGGTAGTTCCCAGGCATTAGGTCTGTATCGGTAGAGAAGACATCGGAACAACTTGGACAATTTATTTAAGGAAGGCTGGGATGAACTAAAGGTAATATGGATTGAATTTGTCCCTGAGGTTTTTCTGCTCAGAAACCTTGTAAATGTCACATTGTGCGTTTTTTGCAAACTTAAAATATGGTTCCCCATGTCTCAGAGTGGGTAACTGTCAGGATGTGTTTGGGAAGCTCTGCAGCTGTCAGTCAGACCAGACCACTGAGACCTGGCAGAGCTGCTGCCTCAGCTCTGCACCTTCAGAGAATTTCCAGAATTCTTTTCATCAAAGATAGGAAACTTGCTGGTGGAGTTATTGGTCTAGCTTTCCCCCCCTTATTCTTAAAACTATCAATTGAGATGGAACCTCCTGGGTTCCAGTTTGTGTGTGTTGCCCTTTGCCCTGTTGCTGGACACCACTGGAAAGAGTCAGGCCCCATCCTCTTGAACTGCACCTTTTAGATATTGACCAGCATTGCCGTGATCCCCTCTCAGTCTTCACAGGGCTAAACAGCCTTCTTGCCATCCTGCCAGGAAATACAAGTGAGGTGATTTCCTCCCTCTGTTCTTGTGAAACTCCTCCATCTGGAGTACTGCATCCATTTCTGGTGCCCCCAATGCAGAAAGGACATTGAAATGTTGGAGCAGGTCCACAGGAGGGCCTGGGGCACCTCCCCTATTGGGACAGGCTGCAAGAGTTGGGGATGTTCAGCCTACAGAAAAAACGGCTCTGGGGAGACCTTATTGTGGCCTCCCAGTACCTGAAGGGGGCATACAAGAAAGCTGGGGAGAGACTTTTTACAAAGGTTTGTAGTGATAGGATGAGGAGGAATGGACTGAAGCTGGAAGAATTTGGATCTAGGCTGGATACTGGGGAGAAATTCTTTACAGTGAGGGGGGTGAGACACTGGCACAGGTTGCCCAGGGAGGTTGTGGCTGCTCCCTCCCTGGAGGTGTTCAAGGCCAGGTTGGAGGAGGCCTTGAGTGCCCTGTGCTAGTGGGAGGTGTCCCTGCCTATGGCAGGGGGTTGGAACTGGATGATCCTTGAGGTCCCTTCCAACCTAAACTATTCTCTGATTCTATGATGCTATAACTCTGGCATTATAGAAGTAAGATCCAGTGATTTAAAGAAGCAATTTCTTTTCAAGACTGCTAAATAACAAAACTCTTGATAGAGCTCCAGCCCCAATACTTATAAAAAATATTACTGGATTTAAAAAGAAATGCTACTCCCCAGAGCCTTCATTTCTTAGAAGGAAAATTAAGAAAGGAAAGGGACATCCAAAGAACCAAGCACTAAAACTGAGTATTCAGCAATTCTGAAACAAAAGTTAGAACATTTCCTCAGAAATTGTGAGGGAAATGTGAGAATTTGTCAAGCCTACCACTGAGACTGATGATAGATAATATCATAATTATTATTAGAATGAATTAAAAAAAAGTCTTTTTATTCATGTTATTCCCTCCCAACTTTCTATTGCATAGCTCTAGATAAGTTTATTTTAGGTAGCTTTGAAATGCAGCTTTTGAAAGAAGAAGATATGGGGGGAATAAAACCAGGGAGTACCTTTTCAATCCACAGTGACCTACAACTACACTGCACCGGCATCAAATCAACACCTCACTCTTTTAAACTTAAACTAAAATTAACATAGAATTATCAAGCTTGGAAAGCACCTCCAAGATCGTCAAGTCCAGCTCTTAACCCAGCACTGCCAAGTCACCAGTAGACCACATCCCTCAGCACCACATCTATATATCATTTAAATTCCTCTGGGACGGAAACTCCACCACTGCCCTCCGCAGCCTGTTTCAGAGCTTGACAAGCCTTGAGGGGAAGATTTTTTCTTCTGCTATCCAACTTCGACCTCCCCTGCTGCAATGTGAGGCTGTTTCCTCTAATCTTATAGCTTCTTATCTGGGAGAAGAGACCAACCCTCAACTTGCAGCAAGCTCCTATCAAAGAACAAGATCTCCACTCAGTCTCCTTTCCTCCAGACTAAACACCACCAGTTCCCTCAGCCACTCCTCACAGGAGAGAGGTTCCTGAGAGGTAGTTAAAAAGCCTGAATCAATCTCTCCAAAGATGAGTGTCTTAAGGGTGAGAAGCAGAGATACTCCACAGTGCCTTCCCCAGCTGTCAGTGGGTGGGAGCAAGAACAGCCTGGGAAGAGACATCAGGAGTTCTGCAGACATCTCCCCTATATTTTTATTTGTAAGGGAGGATGATTATATATATTTCCATACAAGAATAATCTATAAAGCAGTGTAGAAGTCAATGATGCAGTCTACCCACACCATGCTTCTTCTGAGACAACTTATACAAAGCCAGCACTCCAGCTGTTTTAAAACACAAACCCAATACTTACAGCTTGAGTGCCAATTGGATGCTACTGCTAATTCCAACCTAGTCAATAAAAAAAATCCCAACCCAAACAATCTACACATTTTATTCAAAGCAACTACAACTGCTGAACAGTTTAAAGATTTGTTTTGCAAAGGTTCGTTATACTGATATACAAACTATCCAGAGGGACCTGGATGAGCTTGAGAAGCAGGCTTGTGTGAATCGTGAGGTTCAAAAAGGCCAAGTGAAAGGTCCTGCCCACAGATCAGGGCAATCCTCACTATCATTCTAGGCTGGAGGATGAAGGACTGTAAAGCAGCCCTGAGGAGAACTGCTTGAGCAGGCAGGTGGGTGAAAAGCTGAATGTGAGCTAGCAAGGTGTGCTGACTGCCCACAGTCCTGGGCTGCATCCAAAGCATCCTGGGCAGCAGGTTTAGTGTGTGGAGTCAGAGCCTCAATTCTGCTCTGGTGAGAATCTGCCTGTCATTTGTTCCTCCTGCCTTGGCAACTTGCAAGAAGGTTACTGTGTTACACACAAAAATAAATATTAGGCCCTAAATTAATAAACTGAGTTACAGGACATTGCTTATGAACCTTGAAGTTATTCCACACTAGTTTTTTTTTCTCTGGAAAAACATTTGAAAAAAACCTCAGCCTTTTAAATGTATCATGAGAAGGGAGAAAATAACATCTTACATCCAGCAGGCAAAGCAAGGACAGAAAGGAAATATTTTGGGGATTGGATCCAGTTCTGTGCTCTCCAGTTGAACACAGACAAGGAACTACTGGAGAGAAGCCAGCAGAGACTACAAAGATGTTGAAGGGCCTGGAGCACCTCAGTGAGCAGCAAAGGCTGAGAGACTTGGGCCTGTTTGGCCTGGAGAGCATCCTGAGAAGGGATATGATCAATGCTGATCAATAGCTAAAGGCTGGCAGCTGAGATGGTGGGGCCAGACTCTTTCCAGTGGTGCAGTGACAGGACAAGGGGGAACAGGCACAAACTGGATCCCAGGAGGTTCCATCTGAACAGAAGGAAAAAACTTCTAAGTTCTAAGGGTGCCAGAGACCTCTCTGCCAAGAGAGGTTATGGCATCGCCTTCTCTGGAAAGATTCCAATACGGCCTGGACATTGTGATCCTGGGCAAAATCATGTGGGTGACCCTGCTTTAGCAAGGGAGTTGGAGTAGATGAGCTCCAGAGGTCCTTTACAATCCCCATCATGCTGGGATTCTGGGATTGCATTAAGAAAAAAAAAAAAAAGAAAACTATTACTAACACTCCCTGTGCACTAGAGCACACCAGCAACCCATTCTTTGATGATGTTGTAATGAAAGAAAGTTGCTCTGGTAATATACACAAAGCCCCAGATAAAAGCTTACAGGATTAAAGGATTACACAAAGGTTATTAAAGGGGTGGAGGAAGGAGGGAGGAGGATGCAGCCTCTTTTAAATAATGATCATCCTTCTGTTTGGAAACGGACAGGGTCGGTTTGGTCTTAGGTTGTGTTTCAGCTCATCTAATAAGTACTCTGCTTATTTTCTTTTGAACAGAACCAAAGCAGCAATATGGAAGGGGATCAGTGCTTGACTTGGGCATCAGATGCTCATGGAAGATTTGTTTGCAATAGAAATCTGCTGCACTGGTACAGCTTCATTAAAGAGAGGTTTGGCTTCCAAACTGCTGCATTTGATGTTGCCTTTTTATCCCTAAGGCTGTCAATTGCCATATTTTCAGCTTTTCTTCTTATGTAAAAACAGGTTTCAATGAAGAATTGATGGATATCATAATCAATGACACTGTTTATTATTTCTAAAATGAGTGATAATAGTAAATTTACACACATCACCCACACACATTACACACAACTTTCAACAAGTTTACAGCGGACCAAGAAATGCTCTTCTCAAAAAGAGTGGGGCCTGTAGGAGATCAAGGTGAAGTGCTGTGTCCAGTTTCAGACTCCCCAGTTGAAGAGAGACAAAGTACTATGTGAGAGAGTCCAGCAGAGGCTACAGAGATGTTATGGGGCCTGGAGCATCTCTTCGAGGAGGAAAGGCTGAGGGATCTGAGGCTGTTTAGCCTGGAGAAGAGCATCCTGAGAGGATATCTCAGTGCTCAGCAATATCTAAAGGGTGGAGGTCAAGAGGATGGGGTCAGACACTTTTCAATGGTGCCCAGAGACAGGACAAGTGACAACAGCCACAAAGTGGACCCCAGGAGGTTCCATCTAAACAGGAGGAAAATATTCTTTACTGTGAGGGTGCCAGATCCCTA
>VWYK01047280.1:0-11152 GCA_013399775.1 Semnornis frantzii
AACAGGTTGCCCAGGGATGCAGTAGAGGTCTCCGCCCTGGGACATTCAAGATCAGGTTTGATGCCTCTCTGAGCAACTTGATCTAGTTAGGGATGTCTCTGCTTACTTCAGAGGGTTTGGATTTAGATGACCTCTAGAAGTCCTTTCCAATGTAATGCACTTTGTGATTCTATGATTTCATTTTTCTAGTCTTTGGTGTTTGAAGAGAATGAGAAGTTCAGTGGAGTTCTTTTCTATTGTAGAACATTTCTGTCTCTCTGAGGGCACTTCCTACTATCTACTGAGACTCTGTTTCTCCTCAAAAGCTCCTTTTGACCTGGTTTCTATTTCTAGTAAGTAGCAGACACCAAAGTAGAAGCAGTGCCTGAAGGGTTAGTAGTAGTAAAGAGGGAGGTGCTGCTGGAGGAGAAATTTAAGAAGATCCTATAATGTCTAATGTGTTGAAAGACAAAACAATAAGGCAAGCCAAATGGTGATAAAGTTATTTGCCTGCATATGAGATCAGCTTCAAGTCTCCTATAGGTCTACCTAGGATTGCATTACCTGATAAGCAGCAGTTTTATTCAGGGTCAAATACAACCTGGTGGCTCATAGAGTAGGTTCCTGCTTGAATATACACAATGAGAAATCAGACTGATATGTCTGGCTATGGAATAGCCAAAAGCATGCTGAGGTGCTTGAGTACAGGTGTGGGGGAGGATCATCGTTCAGGTGCTTCTGAGTTTGGTTTTGTTTTGATTTTACAGAACTGCTTTAAACAGCTTCTTTCAGAAGCTTCTTTCAGAAGCTCCTGAAAGGAGAAAAAAAAGAAGAATTTCTGAACTTAAGCCCTGCTTCAGAGGTAGGGCAGGTCAAAAGTTAGAGTACCTCACAGTGTTGTTCACATGTGGCTGAACTCATCTCTGGACAAAAGTATGGACCAGGCAGACTGAGGAGAGCAAAGCATCATAAGGCTCTTCCTTCTGGGGTGGAGTAGCACTCAGCTCATGACTCTAAGCAGGACACTGCAGATGCAGTGATTTGGCCAATGCTATTCAGTCTGCAGTTGGCAAGGATGACTCCAAACAATCTGCATCAGACTGGATGGGAATCCTGCATGAGTTTTGGAGGAGTATCCCCAGAGCTCTTTTTTCCCAAGAATGAGAGTTTCGCTTCACAAACTTAGAGGTGATCTTGCAAGCAACATGTGAAACAAGACTCAGTTGTGTACTAGGCTTGAGCTGCTGTAGGACCTGAAGCTGTAAGGTGTCTGTCAGACAGTGAAGGGGTTATTGCTTGGGCTAAGCTCTCAGCAGAGCTCACTCACTGCCAGGCACTCAGGATGCAATCCGCCTGTGAGATGTATTTCTGATAAAATAACATTAATAACTTGATATCCTGTGGGAGGGCTCTGGAAGTGCAAAGATTACAAAGCGTGGGCCCATATGGAGTGAACTATTTTCAGCTTGCTTCCAAAATTGCACTTAATTGGGGAAATTGATACTCTCCACAACTGCTTCTCCTTTTCATAGAATCTTTTCAGCTGGAAGAGACCTTTAAGATCACCAAGTCCAGCCATTGTCTATTTTGTTTCCTTTCTACTCCCAAAGCTTTTCATTTCTGAGCTTCCAAATATAGTAATTTGGAACAGGCTGCCCAGGAGGACTGTGGAGTCTCTCTCTCTGGAGATATTCAAGACCAACCTGGATGTGTTCCTGTGTGATCTGGTATCCTGCTCTGGCATGGGGGTTGGACTGGATGAGCTTTTGAGGTCCCTTCCAGCCCCTGACCTTCTGTGATTCAGTGAAAACCATGTGAAAGCAGACATGCCATCATGGCTCTGCAAAGTGTTGAACTAGACAAATTTCTGGAACCTGGCCTCTAGACATGCTGCATTTAGTCTGGCCAGGTTCTTCCTAATTACATAAGGGCTTTAACTGAGATAGGAGCTATGATAAGAAGAAGTGTGGCCAGCAAGATGAGGAAGGTAATTCTCCCCTTCTGCTCTGCTCTTGTAAGACTCCACCTGGAGTTTTGCATCCATTTCTGGGACCTTCAGCACAAGGCCATGGAACTGTTGGTGTGAGTCTGGAGGAGGCCATGAAGATGCTCAGAGGGCTGGAACACCTCCCCTCTGGGGACAGGCTGAGAGAGTTGGGGTTGTTCAGCCTGGAGAAGAGAAGGCTCCAGGGAGACCTTGCAGCAGCCTTCCAGCACCTGAATGAGACCTACAAGGGAAGGGACCTTTTACAAGAGCTTGTGGTGATAGGACAAGGAATGGATTGAAGCTCGAGACAGGTAGGCTTAGCCTGAAAAATAAAAAGAAATTCTTTCCAGTGGGGGTGGTGAGACATTGGAACAGGTTGCCTATGGGGGGTTGGGATGCCTGCTTTCTGGGGGTGTTCAAGGTGAGGCTGGATGGGGCCTTGAACAGCCTGGTCTGGTGGGAGGTGACCTTGCCCACGTGGGTCAGAAATAGATGATCTTTAAGGTCCCTTCCAATCCAAACCATCCTACAGTAAATCAGTACATAAAGATCTCAACTCTCTAGAAAGTGGGAACTGTTCTCCCTTTTTCTACATGCCCTCCCCTCTAGTGCTGGAGGAGACCTATCAGCACTGCCCATCTGGCATGGTCCCAGCAGCTGCCAGCTATCCCAAACAGCTCAGCATGCCTGGGAACATCTTTGCTAACCGAGGTGCAGAGAAGCTTGCTGGCTGCCTGCACAGACCTGCCAAGCTCTTGGAGCATGTGTGTGCTCTGGGAACACCAGCAGTACCACCCAGGCTTCAGTCGTTAGCCTAAGGTCACCTGTGCACCTCTCTGCATGGGAGTGTCTGCATTTTATGTATCACCACAGCTCGTCTGGGTGTGTGTCTGTTTGTTTGTGTGCTTGCCCTGTAATGACCCGAGCTTTCTGACATGTATAGTTTAAAAT
Organism: Semnornis frantzii; assembly: GCA_013399775.1. Classification (NCBI taxonomy): domain Eukaryota; kingdom Metazoa; phylum Chordata; class Aves; order Piciformes; family Ramphastidae; genus Semnornis; species Semnornis frantzii. Next base: position 2,918 of record VWYK01047280.1, read on the forward strand.
ATTCTCTAAAGTGAGGGTAGATATCATTATCTAAAAGAAAGTGAAGCACGGAGGCAGAGGTTATGCCCTTTGAAAGATACAGAGCAAGTCACTGGCAGGGACCTGATCAGGGCTTCAGGTTGGTGACACCAGGCCTGCAGTCTCCACTGAGCTGTGTCAACTTTTTGCCTCTTCTGTGCAGGAAGCAGGATGAATAGTAGATTATCATAGAATCACAGAATGTCAGGGGCTGAAGGGACCTCAAAAAGCTCATCCAGTCCAACCCCCCTGCCAGAGCAGGATCTCCTATACCAGATCACACAGGAATGCATCCAGGTGGGTTTTGAATATCTCCAGAGAGGGAGCAGCCTGTTCCAGTGTTCTGTCACCCTCACAGGGAAAAAAAATCCTCCTCATGTTTAAATGAACCTTCCTAAGCCTCAGCTTCCACCCATTGCCCCTTGTCCTGTCATTGGGTATCGCCCAGCAGAGCCTGGCTCCAGCCTCCTGGCAACTCATCCTGCACATATTGATAACCATTGCTGAGGTCACCTCTCAGCCTCCCCTTCTCCAAGCAGCACAGCCCCAGCTCTCTCAGTCCCTTCTCATAAGAGAGCTGTTCCATTCCCTTCAGCATCTTTGTGGCTCTGTGCTGGACACTCTCAAACAGTTCTATGTCCCTCTTGAGCTACCATGTATTCACATTGTTGTGATTCACAAAGCACCACAGTGATGGAGATGGGAGACTGTTTATCTCTGCCCAAGAATCTTTGCCACTCCTTCTGCTGCTGACAGCAAGACAGGTGCTCAGCAACAACTTGCATGGACAAAATCCTGAGGAGCAAGTAACAGCTAACAAGTGCTTGTGTGCATCCTCTAGCAAATGTTTGATGGCATGACCATCCAAGTCCAGCTGCATTCACTTCTGGTGACCAAAGCAGGTGGTCACAGACCAAATTACAACCTGGAATGCTAAATCAAAGCCCTGCAGATGACCCCATCTGACAGTCAAGCCCTCTGCTTTGCTGCAGGTTTACTCTTTCTTGAAACAGTTAGTTTGGGCTAGTATGGCAAAGCAGTCTGGGTGGTTGGTAACTCCCACATTTTGAACTCTTTTCCTTCACAGAATCGTAGAATCATTTAGCTGGAAGAGACTTCTAAAAGATCATTGCATTCGACCATCAACCCAACAGCACCGTGGCCATGATACTGTGTCCCGTAGAGCCATGTCTGCACATTGCTTTTTTAAACTCCTTCAGGAATGGTGACTCCACCTCCCTGGGCAGCCTGTTTCAGCACCTGACCACTCTTTCAGTCAAGAAGTTTCTCCTAATATTCAACATAAACCTCTCCTGGTGCAACTTAGGGCCATTTCCTCTTGTCCTACCACCTGTTACTAGGGAGAAGAGACAAACTCCCACCACCACCTGGCTCCAGCCTCCTTTCAGGGAATTGTAGAAGCAGAGCAAGATCATCTCCTCTCATCTTCCTTTTCTCCAGATTGAACAACCTCAGTTCCATCAGCTGCTCCTTTTAAGACCTGCTCTCCAGAGCCTTCACCAGTATTGTTACCCTTCTCTGGACCCATTCCAGCAACTCAATGTCCTTCCTATGGTCCCCTTGTGCAGGATGTTTTAGTAGAGCAATAATGTAGGAAGAATCACTTCTGGGGGTGACACATTTTGTCCACAAATATGTGGACATAAACAAAATGATGTTTGTTTCCTTTTATTTTTTTAAAGAAGAATATTAGAAGTCTACAAATAAAAATCATTCTTAACTAATAAATTAAAACATGTCAACCTCAAAAATGGAATCATAGAATGGTAAGGTTGGAAAGGACCTCAAGGATCATCCAGTTCCAACCCCCTGCCATAGGCAGGGACACCTCCCACTAGCACAGCTCACTCAAGGCCTCCTCCAACCTGGCCTTGAACACCTCCAGGCAGGGAGCAGCCACAACCTCCCTGGGCAACCTGTGCCAGTCTCTCACCACCCTCACTGCAAACAACTTCTTCCTCACATCCACTTTCAATCTCCCCTCTGCCACTTCAAACCCACTGCCCCTTGTCCTGTCATTGCAAGACCTTGTCAATAGTCCCTCCCCAGCCTTCCTGTAGCCCCCTTCAGATATTGGAAGGCTACTCTAAGGTCTCCTGGAAGCCTTCTCTTCTCCAGGCTACAGAGCCCAAACTCTCTCAGCCTGTCCTCACAGCAGAGCTGCTGCAGCCCTCTGAGCATCTTGGTGGCCTCCTCTGGACCCACTTCAAAAGTTCCATGTCCTTCCTGTGCTGGGGGCTCCAGAACTGTACACAGTACTCTAGATGGGGTCCAAAAGATGGGGTTTTCGCAGTCCCAACAGACTGTGAAGAATAATTTGAGCTTTTAAAAAACTTATTTTTAATCAAAACATTATTCTTTTTAAACAGGAACAGCAAGCATTAGCATTATTGGCCTGTTCTGAGCTTCTCCCAGAATGCTAAAATGTACATGGCTTCTGTGCCCACCTCCAAAGCAGAGTACCAACCAAGTAAATCGCTTTGTAAGAGACAAATACTTTCCTTTGGTCTTTTTTTAGACTGCAAGCCCCTTAGGGCAGGGATAGTCTTTGTATTGTCTGTTGGGCCAACCCACTGCTAACACTTAAGAAGTAATCGTTTCTACCAGACTTGATTCACATCATAAAAATCACTTCGTGCCCTCTTGTTGACACCTCCGTGTGGGACACGAACCGCGCAGATATTCAGGCTGGAAGCTGCTTCTTTTAAAGTGGATTTCGTGGGCTAGCCTGGTGTGGACTGCAGAATTTGCTCATTAAAACAACACACTGGGGTTTCATTTGCTTCACAGCTCCCTCAATCACGTTCTCACATTTCCTTGCGGACTGTGAACAGCAAGCCATATATAAAAACTAAAGCAATCAAAGAAATGTGTTTATCTGATATGTTATGTAAGTCAATTTCCACGCGGAGGTCAGAACATAGTTCTGTAACAGCAAAAGCAAGAGGCTTTTTTTCCTTTATCATCTTCTTTTTTTTTTTGTTTTTTTTAATGTGATGAGAGGAGACAAGCTTGAGGAAAACTCCATTCCTTCTCCCTTCCCTCCCCCAAATTACAAACATAATTCACAAAGCTGGAATCTAACGAGTTTGATCTTTTCTTTTGCAGTAGTATCTGCAGACAGGTTTGACCACTGGGCATACCCAACAGTGCAGGGCAGAAAATGAGCTTTCTGTCTTCATACATGCTCTGCTCTCCTACATCATAACAACCAGTGTCCAGAAGCCTTCAGAGGTCAAATGTGATTGCTTTTCTGTTGTGGTAAGTTATTTGGGGTAATCTTCCTCCTGGGAAGAAGCAAGGTCAGAGAATAGGTGTTAATAGTGCTAAGTGTCCTTGTCTTTTGTGAGACTCCCTAGGATCTGTGGAAACTCCACGTGTGCCTATCTCTCTCCTTAGTGCTGCTCAAGATTGCAGGGCCTTTGCAAGTGCATGGTCTTATGAGCAGGTTTGAGAAGCTCTTCGAGGAGCACATTCCTTAAATAACTTGTCGGCATCTCGTTCCTGCGATTTGTTGGAAAATAAGATCAAGAGCTTGTGCCACAGCCTGTGTAAATCAAAAAGCCTGTGTGAACTTGGGCAATCCTGACTGGAGACTGAAGTCCCTGGCACAGCTTTCCCTCTTTCCCTTTGTCATGCAGTGTTTTCCTAATATCATGCATACATAGTATGAGCACAGATTTACATATTCAGTGTTGCTAAGATAGTGCTCCACATTAAAGGCCAGATTCCTAAACCTTTACTCACGTTGAGTAGGTCCCTCCTTCATGAGTAATGCCCTGGAAGCTCCTAGTGAAATGAAGTGTTACTCAAGACAGGGCTTTAGAGCCTGGCCCGGTGGCATTAGGGACAAATACTGCCTCTTCCCCTCCTGTACCTCTGGGTTGATCTGGTCTCACACAGATGGACCCAGAGTAGGTTTGTGTCAGATGGGAGTGATTTATGCAGCCAACGGCCAGAAAGGTGTGGGTGGCAGCTTGGTGTTGGAGCTGAATCAGGGGAACTCAGCCCAAATTGTCATCCACCTCTAACAGATCTCTCATAGAACTGGCAGCTCCTATACCCCTGCACTCCACAAAGTATTTTCTGTAGCTCAGCAGAGTGTGTGTCCTGCTCCATCAGGTCAGGGAGAGAGAAGCTCCTGAGCTGACACTGGGGCAAAGTCCCTCTCTGCAATTCCAACCCAGCTCTGGTGGTGGTGGGTGAGGAACTTTTCCTCCCCAGAAGGGCTGTTCTGTGTACTGAAATGCTTGCAAAGCTGGGGAACAACACCTAAGGACTTCCACTTCTGCTTGCCAGCATTAATTCAGTGCAACAGGAGAGCAGCTGCACTGTGTCCAACTAAAATCAGCACTTTGTGACACCTCCCTTTCCCCACCCCACACCAGTGGCTGCTGTGGGCTTAGACTTTTCCTGAGACAATGACTGCACTCAGTCCCTGCATTCAGTAGCCCTCAGGGAGCTTGATCTCCTTCATGAACTGCTCATGTACAGCACCACATCATGTGGGGAAAAGCACAGCTTTGGTAAACTGATGCTGTCAAGCGTGAGCTGTGGGGCCTGCAGGAGATGCCTGGTGACATCTTCTTGGGCAAGTGTCGGCAGCACAAGTTTCCCAATGTCCTGGCCCTGGCCCTGGCCCCAACAACCCTCATGCCTGTAGCAATGCTGTTGCTATTTTGGGTGGGAGGTTGTTCTCTGTGCTAGACTCAGATTTATGAAGACACTGCAGAATTTAGTTCTCAGGCTTCAAGCAAAGATGTGTGCTGTGTTGAGTGTGAAGTCTAACCTGCTGCCTTTGAGCAGAAGCATATAGGTGAAACATTGGAAGAGAGCTTGCAGGACTTGTTATACTTGTTCTGTGACTAAGATGAGGCTTTCCATTTCCCAGACTGTCCTTCTGACACATTTTACAGGCACTAAAGTAAACAAATGCCTTTCCTAGAGAAATGCTGCTATTAAAAAACCACTCGAGCTGGATTTTTGTTTTAAAAGGGAAAGAAAGCAAATAGATCCTTCCATTCTGCTTGCCAACAGCAGTGAATTATTTGTCTGCTTTGGACCTACACAACCATTAGGCATCAAAACCTGAGTTCTTTGCCCTTTTTTCACCCTCGGCTCTGAGCGAAGGTAAGGCAAGCTCCACATCATGGCCTCAATGGGAGAGCTAAGCATCTGTACCACCTGAAACCATGGAGTTTCCTGCTCACAGTCTCTGTTCCCCACTCCTGGCCTATACATGCAAACAAATGTCCTCCCCCAAGCTTTTACCCTGGTTTTGATCTGTCCTAGAAAATGAAGTGTCAGATGTTCATATTAATGTAGTGGTTAACCAGCCTGTGGTAAGACCTCTTTACTGAGCTGGCTTGCTTTATGCTGCTCTTGTCCCCACACCAGTAATTAAGAGTGAACAGAGATGCCAGTGCTGTATCTCATCGACTTTGCCATCTTTCAATTTCAGGGGTGAAGCTTCACATAAGAAGTGAGAGTGTCACTGTTCCCTCAAACTGCAAACACTCTCTCAGATATACCAAACCAAAACCATGCTGAAAGGGCAAAGTTTTAAGAACATTTAACATTCTTAAAGCCGCCCCTGGCTGCAGAGCACTTTTGTAGTTAAGTTGTTATTCTTAAAAACTATGTAAACCCTTTAGGCTGCTTGTTAACCTTCTTTTACATTTACCAGGTTGGGCTCAGACGGACTTGCAGCTTAGGGAGCTGAAATTTTGGCACCTAATTTTTCAAGCCACACAGAGGAATTTACCATTTGGCACACATAAGCTGCGCACAGCTTCTGTTGGAAGGGCAGAGAGGTCCTTCCATCGGTGTTTGAGAATTTTTCGTTGTCATTCCTATTTTCCCTTGCCACCTACTGACTCCTCAGATAAGCCCACCATTCACATATGGGCAGTCTTCTGGTACTTGAGAAACTGCAAATGAAAAGTTGACCTCCTTGGTTTCCTTTCCTGAGGGAAGACTGTGAGCTGGCAGCCAGCTCTGCAGGGAAGCCCTCTGACTTCTGTGTGGGCTTGTTCAAGTAGGTCTGCCTTTTGTTGCACTTCATGTTAGCTTCGGGGGTGAGATGCAGAGATAAAAAGCAAAGGTCAGGAGCAGATCTGTGAGTGGCAGATATTAGGATTACAGAGTGCATATGTCTCTCCCATCAGCCATAACTTTGTTAACCTTGCACCATAATGATGTCCAGAAACAGTGTCTTTAAACTTAAAAAAAAACAAAACCATGCCCAAGAGAGCATTCAGACTACTCCATCATGCTCCAATTCAAATAAGGCCATGGAGTTACACTGTCTAAACCTGTCATTGTTCTTGAGGTGCTAGAAGGACATCAAAGGCACATTTCAACTGTTTCAAGACAGGCAATCACAGCTTCTTGCCAGCTTCCAGTGTTTCAGCCTGGAAGCAAGCCTCATGCAGTCACTCCATGTATCAGTCCCATCCCTGTTAACTAATTTTAACCAAGCTCCATAGAAGAGCAAGGAGCTCCCAAGCCTTATGAAACCTGGTGGTAAGTAGAGAGAAGAGGTTGCAACCTCAACAATTATCTGGTCTGTCACCATCAGCCCACGTGGTCAATTAACACATATATATCTTCATGCCAGCTACCTCTAATCCAGCTGGCATTGAGGGGCATGACAGGCAATAAAGGGAGAAAGCAAAGTCACTTCTACAAAACCAGTCTCTGGCAGCTCCACTGCTGTGAGACTCAGGCATTTGTTCTCCTGCTGTAACCATCTCAAAACCAGACAGGATGGTAAACCACTCATCCCTTTGCAGCCTCATCTGCAATCCCCACAAGACCCTCATCTCAAATGAGTAGACTGGGTAGGGTCCTCAATGACAAAGCACTGGCTCACCTAAATGCCCCAGAGAAGACAAAACAGGGGTTTGCATGAGCAAGCACTCAGTGAGTGAGCAAGGGTTAGATAATGCAGCATGAGCAAGTGAAGGAAGAAGATTATTGAACTTTAACTTGATAAAACCTTGAGGAAGTTTGAGTCATCAGTGATAAATTGCTGTCTTCAGAGGAAATCAGTTTTAAAGGGAAAAAAGGCAGTTTAAAACATATTTAAAGTATCAAGTTGCATGTATTTATGCCCAAGTCACTTTCCCACTCCCACAGACTGGGAATAGAAATTGAGGCCCTCGCTTGCCTCTTTGTAAATTGCAGCATCAGTTCTTTTCCAGTCCAATAAGCAGTGAGGTCAGGAAGGAAGCAGGTCTGGAGAAGTTAATGCTCATGTGCTGGGTCTCGTTTTTAAAAGGAATTGGTCCTCTACTTCTGCAGAAGTGTCTGGGAAAGGAATTTATGCCCTAAAATCAAATGATTAGGAGCTTGTAGTTTGGGAACATGCTTATGAAGATGGAGTAATGAAGAATGTGAAGTAGGCTATCCAATCTGACCCATTCCAGGAAAAAAACTGGCAAGAGACAGGTCGCATTATCCCCACATACCCCTGGGCTGTTTCACATCATGCTTTCTATTACACCAGGATATTGCATTCTTACCAGCAGTGCAGGATATCACACACTGGTAGCTGGGGGGTCTGATGGAGGTGGGAGTGTGCACATGGAATTGATTAGAGGACTGTGTCCTCTCAGCAGCAGGTTACATGGGGATTTTAAAGTCTGAACCTGAGTTTAGAGAAGAGGAAGCTGTGAAGACAGTTGTACCATGATTGCCTCTGGAAGATTTACCAAAATGCTCAGGGAATTGCTCATCCTGCTGGACACAAAGGCCATCAAAGCTGCTGGGAGCTCGTCGAGTAAACACCAGGGAGTTGAGATCAAACCTGTATCCTGAGGTGTACTGGGGATCACACTACAAATCAAATGGAAGAAAAAACTCAGAGCATTCAGGTGACCCTGAGGTTACCTAACCCTGAGGTTGGATATCAGGAAGGATTTTGTCACAGAAATGGTTCTTCAGCAGTGGAACAGAGAGATGGTGGAGTCACCATCCCTGGAGGCATTCAAAGAACATGTAGATATGGCCCTTCAGGACACAGTTTAATGGCCTTGGTGGCATTGGGTTGATGGTTGGAATAGCAAATCTCTTTCCCAGGACATGTTCTTCGGCAAGAGATCCTGGACAGAGCCACACGCAGATTAAGTTGGGCTCGGTGATCTTAGAGGTTTTTTCTAATCAAAACAGCTCTGATTTTACACGGTGCTGAAT
>VWYK01047280.1:11212-29497 GCA_013399775.1 Semnornis frantzii
TTTTAAAGCATTATGATTCATTTTGCTCTACATAAAAATGACCACATGACCCCTGGTTAAAGTGCTTTGAGGACACAACCTCAAAGTACATGACAGGAAAATCCTTTTCCCATTCTCTTTAGTGACAGCTTTGCTACTGGGCCAAGTTTTTGTGTGGGAAATGGAAGGTAATGATTAGAGTGGCTTATCTCTGGAGTCACAGAGGAGCAACAAGCAATAAAGTGTCTATAATCATTTGGGTACTTATTGTCTTACAAGGCTGGGAGGAAAAAAAGGTCAGTCATCTTCACCTTTTTCCCTAGAAAATGTGCCTACTGAGATTCTCTGGTTGTCAAATATGGGCGTGCTGAAATTAGAAAGAAACAGAACTGCTGACTTTGAAATGTTGGGAAACAGACCACGTCCACGTCGGCCAGTTACACAGGGAGTGTTCCCTGTAGGTTGTGTTAGATCATCACATCCGGGGTACTCAAAGACTGGAACAAGCTGTCCAGGGAGGTAGTTGAATTATCATCCCTGGAGGTGTTTCAAAGAGGCAGAGATGTGGTGCTGAGGGATATGGTTTAACATCAGCCTTGGTAGAGTTAGAGAATCATTGGACTCAGTGATGCTACAGGTCCAACACAAACCATTGTGTGATTCTACCTGCACTACTCATTTACACTAACAGTGCCAGACTAGGCTAGCATTCTCCCAAACACCATTTGAGAGGTAGCAGAGCCCAAGGATTTCTCCTGGTCTGGAGGCTAAGGGAATTTAACATTTTCATGGCCACAAGCTACTCTGTGGCAATTCATTTACGCGCTGGATAATGGACCAGAAAACGTTGAATTTAGTTCTATAGTCAACCTCTGTGTGTCTTTGGTCGAATTTAACACAGAGAAAGTGAGGTAGAAAAGAGAATTAAGGCAGAGTTACCTCCATAATGCAAAATAAGGAGTGGGTCTAAGGGAAGACTGAATTCTTTGCTATTTGTTAGCCCCAATAAGGCCCAGTAGCTGCAGCTGTTTAGGAGCATCACCAGGGTGTTGCAATCTGTTATCCTGCCTATCTGTGTCGGCTTTGGATGCAAACAGCAGGAGATGGCTGAAGCTGAAGAAACCCCCTTTAGCCACACCCTTGATGCAACTCACATGCCTTGTGTATTGACTCAGGGCTATCAACTTTCCTCATTCTCTCTTTGCCATAGGCTTCAAGGCACTGCAAACAGGTAAGGGGACAGAATTTGGGGCAACTGCTTGTTGTATTTGCATGTGGTGTTGAACTTTGGGTGGGAGCTGGGCATGAGTAATTTACTGGGAAAGGAAGGCATGGATAAGCAGAGCCATCCCCAGTCAAGCAACACACCTGAGCTTGGCTTTACCGTACTTTCTACTCATTCTAAGGTGAAGTTCAGGTCATGGCCCTATGCCTTGCTGTCCTCTCCTTGTCACTGTAGACATGTGTGGGCTATGATTGCCCATGCAGTGGGTCAGGAATTAGGTCAACAAAGGTATAAAGCTCCTTCTTAGCTTGTTCAGAAGGGACAGTGAGAGTGATGAAACAGGCAGTATAGGTGTTCATAGAATCATAGAACACATTGGGTTGGAAGGGCCTATTAAAGGTCATTTAGTCTAACCACCCACTGCAGTGAGCAGGGACAGCCCCAACTACATCAGGTTGCTCAGGACCCCATCAAGCTTGACCTTGAATGTCTCCAGGGATGAGGCCTCCATCATCTCCCTGTGCAACCTCTTCCAGTGTTCCACCACACTCATAGTAAAGAACTTCTAATGTCCAACCTAAATCTACCCTTCTCTAGTTTCAAACCATCATCTCTTGTCCTATTGCTACATGCTCTTGTAAACAGTCACTCCTCAGCTTTCTTATAGGCCTCCTTCAGGTACTGAAAGGCCATCATAAAGTCATAACCAGACACCTACCATTAATTAATAGTCACCCATTCTGACTAACTACACAGTGTGATCTGGTGACATTGGCTCTCCTTCTGACATCTGATTTACTGACAGTATGTTCAACTTGTATTTGCAGCAGTCATATAGAATCATAGAATGGTAGGGACATTGGACAATGGAAGACACCTCTGAAGATCACTGCCAAAGCAAGATCAGCTAGGGCAGATCACACAGGAATGCATCCAGATGGGTCTTAAAAGTCTCCAGAGGAGGGGACTCCACAACCTCTCTGGGCAGCCAGTTCCAGTGCTCTGTCCCCTGTACAGTAAAGTTTTTCCTCATGTTGAGGTGGAACTTCCTGTGTCCCAGTTTGCATCTATTGCCCCTTGTCCTATTACAGGACACTGTTGAAAAGAGCCTGGCACCTTCTGCCTGACACCCACCCTTCAGATATTTATAAACATTAGAAAGATCCCCTCTCAGTCTTCTCTTCCCCAGCTAAACAGCCCCAGGACTCTCAGCATTTCCTCACCAGAGAGATGTTTCAGTCCCTTCATCATCCTCATAGCCTCCATTGAACACCCTCTAGTGTATCTCTGTCCATCTTGAACTGGAGAATCCAGAACTGGACACAATGCTCCAGATATAGTCTCAGCAGGGCAGAGTAGAGGGGTAGGAGAACCTTCCTTGCTAGCCACAAACTCATAGAGAAGTGTAATTTTTGGTAGAGTGGAAAATTGTATGTAAGATCAGTGTAAGTCACTCTTACAAAGTACAGAAATAAGGCAGAAGCTTGTTTCAATCAGTATTCTAAGGTACTTAAAGAATACATATATTGAAAGAATGATGAAAGATTGTCATACTTAAATACTTACAGAATGATGAAATGGCCTTAAGTTATGCTAGGAGAGGTTTAGGTTGGGTATTAGGAAAGCTTTCTTTACTTCAAGGGTGGTCAGGCATTGGAACAGGCTGCCCAGGGAGGTGGTGGAGTCACTGTCCCTGCAGTTGTTCAAGAAATGTCCAGATGCAGAAACTCAGATTATAGTTTAGTGGTCAATGTAGTTGGGTTATGGTTGGACTCAATGATCTCAAAAGGACTTTTCCAACCTCAATGTCTCTGTGATTTGCTGTACTCTGTTTTGTTCTGTGTTGTTGTTTTACATGTTAATGAAAATGCACAGATTTTATTTACTTATTTTCTGCTCTACACTGGACTAATAATCAAGAGAACACAGAGACAGCACTTTCTTCTGTGCAATAGGTGGCAAGAAGATCTTTGGGTACTAAAACCTGCTACAGCCAAGCAGGTCTCATTTTTATTTTTACCTTTTTGTTGCTTTCATCAGTGAATAAATAAGCTGATATTGCAAGTGCCTATCAGAGCTCAAAACCTTTGAAAAGTCTGTTTCTGAGTTAAGTGAAGCTTCTCTGGAAAATGTGGACATGACCTTATGAGGAGAAGCTGAGGGACCTGAGGCTGCTTAGTCTGGACTGAGGGCTGGGGGGGTGGGGGGGTGGGGTGTGGTGTGTGTGTGTGCATGCAGGCTCTGCTCACTTGCTGCCTGGGATGGGACAAGGAGCAATGGATGGAAGCTGCAGCACAGGAGGTTCCACCTCAACACAAGGGGGAACTTCTTTACTGTAAGGGTCATAGAGCACTGGCACAGACTCCCCAGAGAGGTTGTGGAGCCTCCTTCTCTGGAGCCTTTCAAGGCCTGGATGTGTTCCTGTGTGACCTGAGCTAGATTGTCTGGTCCTGCTCTGGCAGGGGGGTTGGACTGGATGATCTCTTTGGGTCTCTTCCAACCCCTGACATCCTGTGAGCCTGTGACCTTGGTGACTGAGATGACAAATACAACCTGGACATTTAAAAAAAAAACCCAAAGAATGTGTAGGAAGCCTCCTGAGAGAACACCATGGTCATGTGTTAAAACACTGGCTGTGCAAATATACTATCTTTAAGGTTTAATTCCAGCACTTGTGCTTGTGTTGGTCTTGTCTTTTCCAAGTGCTGTTACACAAACAAACAGTGGTAAGAGAGAGAGAATCTGAGTGTGCCCAAATCCATACATTTTCATCAGGGGAAGTTTAAACACAACTAAACAGCTCCTGAGTGCTAACCTGAGCTCTGCCACTAGCACTCTGCCCAAGGCAAGCTATTTTGCATCTATAAAATGGCAACGATAGCTACTAACCTGTTTTACAGGAGATTTGTGGAGATAAATCAGTTAATGTTTGTGCAATGGTTTCCACATGCAAAGTGCCATAAAGCTCCAGGAATTATTACCTTGGTCCTTGCTTTCAAACCTCAGGGAGGAGTCATCAAATACAAACTACAATGCAAACGACAACGTTCACCATCTCAAACACCATGCAAATGAAATCTGAGCATGTCAGATTGTAAAACCCCGCTAATTCAGCTCTACTTTGGTTTTTTTTTTTCTCTTCCAGTAAAAAGCCTGACCTTTAAAATCACTGGAGCACCACACCAGGAAGAGCTGTGTTGCCATCCAGCAGCAGCCGATGATGAATACATTTGGAGGGGCAAATGCTGACCCACTTCTTGGTGGGTAATGAAAACAAACCTTTTTTTTTGTTTTTTTAATTTCCTTCAAGGAAAGGACACAGGAGGAGGAATTTCTTTACTTTTGAAATAAAAATAAAATTGAGCCTTTCTCCTGTTTTGAGGGATGGTGGAAGAGATAGGAAAATCCTGCTTTTTCTACTGATAGGGAAATCAATCATTCAGCCCCTTATAGCTGCTTCTCTCCATGTATGGCAAAGTAATCAGCTCAGCATTGCAGGCAAATAGTGGTGAGTAATCACAGTTCAGTTCTGTAAGCCGGAGTACCTTTGTATGCAGGAACTGCCAACTTACATGGTGTGATGGTTTGGGAGTTCCCCACCTCCCTACACCGTGAAAAATCCCCCAGACTAGACTCCGCCAGCTGGAAGTTAAGGACTGAAGCTCTGTTTACAGCTTAGAACCATATACAAGCAGATATATACACAATATAAATGAATATTTACAGAAATATACAAGTTAAAGGCAATACAGAAACACAATTCCCCTCCCAGCAATCAGAGTCCCCAGGAGGGGCTCCCAACCACCCTTCCACCTTCTTTCCAGCATTCTACCTTATCGCAGGGTCTGCCTTACATACAAGGTGTGTTTGGAGGATGGGCAAGGGGGGTTAGTAGCAGAGTGATTAGTTGGGTTACACAGCAGAAGGCCATCAGACACAGCAGCTCCAACAGAGAGACTCTCTGCCTTATCTATATTCGTGTCCTTGCTTTTATACATCTCAGCAAGCCTGTGAGTGAAGCAGACATCACCAGTGTTTGCTTTTCACAGCCTATAATCTATTTTTTTTTCTTAAAATATCCCAATTAGCCTCAAACCAGCACACATGGACATTACTTCATCAGCATGATGATGCTTAATAGAGAGAAAACAGGAGTTAGCCACACACCGTGAAGCACAAGGCAAGAGAAAGCTGAAGGAAGTTGCTGCATTTAGTCTGATGTTCTCACTACTGACTATCAGTCTAAAAATTGGATCCCAAAAGATTGGCCTTTGTCCCATGGCCTTTGATCCATGCACACATTCAGTTGACAATAAATGCTTTGCACTATGAATATCCACAGATTGCACTGAGTCGGAAGGGCCCTCAAAGGGCATCTTGTCCAATCCTCCTGCAGTCCACAGGGACACCTCCAACTAGGTTGGGCTGCCCACAGCCACATTGAGTCTGATCTTGCATGTCTGCAGGGATGGGACCTCAACACATCTCTGAGCAACCTGTTACCAGTATTTCACCACCGTCACTGTAAGGAACTTCATTCTTATATCCAACCTAAACCTGCCCCGCTCCAGTTTCAAACCATTACCCCTGGTCCTACCACTACAAGCCCTTCTAAACAGTCCTTCCCCAGCCTTCCTGTAGATTCCCTTCAGAAGTAACCACAGGGTCTCTCTGGAGGCTTCTCTTCTCCATGCTGAACAGCCCCAATTCTTTCAGCCTGTCTTCATAGCAGAGGTGCTCCACCCTCCCTGATCCTCTTTGTGGCCCTCCTCTGGACCTGCTCCAGCAGGTCCATGTCCTTCTGGTGCCCCATAGCTGGACACAGCACTCCCGGCAAGATCTTAGTGAAGCAGAGTGGCAGAATCAGCTCTCTCAACCTGCTGGCCACACTTCTTTTGATGCAGCCCAGGACATGATTTGCCTTCTGGGCTGCAAATGTGCATTGTTGGCTCATGTCCATCTTCTCATCCACAAGTACTTGCAAGCCCTTTTCTGCAGGGCTGCTCTCAATTTCACCATCCCTCAGCATGTATTGATATTGAGAGTCGCCCTGACCTAGGTGCAGGACCTTGTACTTTGCCTTATTGAACCACATGAGATTCTCCTCTCCTGCCTGTCCAGATCCCTCTGGATGGCATCCTGCCCTTCAGTCTTGTCAACCACACCTCTCAGCTTGGTGTCACCTGCAAGCTTGCTGAGGGTGCCCTCAATCTCTCTGTTTGTAGCATTGATGAAGATATTGAACTGTGCCGGTCCCGGTACAGATCCTTGAGGGACACCACTTGTCCCCTGCCTCCATCTGGACATCCAGCTATTGACCACTAGTCTTCATATGCAATCATTCAACCAATTCCTCATCCACTGGACAGCCTACACATCAAATCCATCTCTCCAGCTTAGAGAAAATGATATCATGAGGGACTGTCTCAAATATCGCATGCCCTTGGCAAAATTCATGTAGTTACATTAGGCTTCAGAGGAGGTCTGCCAAAGGCATTTGCTGGGTATGTGACCAGCTGTGCAGGGAAAGTGTCAGTCTTTAAACTCAAACCGTTGCAGGAATTGTTCAGCTGTGTCCAAAAGGCCTAAAAGTCCTGCCTGTAATAATAACCATCTCAAACCTCAGCCTCAGCTCTCCGTGTGGGTCTTGTGACTTTGGCAAGCAGAGCACAGATGCCACAGAAGTAACAGGTTTGTGCTCAGGAAGGTGGGAGGATGGAATTCAGCACAGCTTGCTGCACAGCCGCACCAGCAGCACTGCACTGCCCACAGCAGATGAGAGTCTCCTCTGGTGGGCATCTGCAGGATGGGGAAGCACATTTAAAGGGGACTTTGCCTCATCACTGAATCAGAATAGTAGAGGCTGGAAGGGACCTCCAAAGATCATTGAGTCCAACTTCCCTGCTGAGGAAGGTTTGCCTAGAGAAGGAACACGTGCAGGTGAGGTTTGGATGTCCCCAGAGAAGGAGATGCCACTCCCTCTCCGAGAAGCATGTTTCAGTGATCTGTCATCCTTACAGTAAAGAAGTTTCTCCTCATGTTTACATGGAACTTTGTTCGAGTTTGTGCCTGTTATTGCTCGCCCTGTCACTGGGCACCACTGAAAAAAAACTGATCCCATCCTCCTGACATCATGTCATCTTCCCTTGCCCATCACACCAGGAATGAAGGAGAATCTTATCCAGGAGCAAATACCTGAGTTTATGTGCATTTATGTAAGAGCAGTACGTGATGGGAGGTGGAGCAAGGATGACATGTCCATGCTCAGTACAGCAGGAGTCACAATTGCACAAAAATTCTGCTGGGCAAGTATTTGTTCTTCAGCATGTTAGGGCAGGACTTGGACATGTTTCTCTCAGGGGTTCACATGCAAAAGATGCTTTTTTAAAAATTTATTTATTTAAAAAAAATATTTTTTTAACCTGTGTTCAGTTAGTTTTTAAATTGTCACTTTGAATCCTTTCTTTTTCATAAATTTAAAACCTCCATTTGCAGCACACATGTCTAAGGGCACATGTTTTTATTCGGTGTTGCTCTACAGAACTGCTTTGAGCTCCATTCCTCAGTTGTCTTCCTTTCTCACAAGGCTAGCTGCCATCCTGAGTGTGTGCTGAGGATGGTTTACAAAGCTTCCCTCCCTAGAAGTTGATTTTTTCCTTCCTGGGCCTCTTCTTTTTAAAGATCCTCCAGTTGGGCCAAATAAACAAAAATTAATCATAGCCACATAGTGTTCATGAAGTCGTTCACTTTGTGAGCATCTTTGAAGCAAAGAGAATTTCTATTGCATTGTAAATCCAGACTGCCCTCAGTGACAGGCACAAAACCAGTCACACAATTAGAGTCCCTTGGATGTTACTAATACCCAGATTTACTTCAAAGGGCATCTTCCACATTATTTACAAAATATAACCAGACCACAATGTCAGCTACAGTGCACAAAAGCTGACTTGTAACCCACTTCATCTCAATATATGATTACAGGCATGGTGCAATAGGACCATGGTTAAAGGCATGTGAGCAGGCATTGGGTTTTGCACTAGGATAAGTAAATTGGGTCATAGAATCATAAAATCATTTTGGTTAGAAGAGACTTTCAAGATGAGTCCAATCATGATCTAACTCTACCAAATCTGCTGCTAAACCTTGTCCCTCTGCACCACATCTCTTCTTTTTAAACACCTGCAGGGATGGGGATCCAACCACCTCCCTGGGGAGCCTGTTCCAGACTTTGAGACTCTTTTCAGTGAAGAATTTTCTTCTAAAATCCAATGTAAGCCTCTCTTGGAGCAACCTGAGGCCATTTCCTCTCATCCTATCTCTTTGTTACTAGGGAGAAGAGTCCAACCCCCACCTCATTCCAACCTCCTTTCAGGGAGTTGTAGAGAGGAACGAGGTCTCCCCTCAGCCTCCTCTTCTCCAGAGTGAACAACACCAGTTCTCTCACGTACTGCACACCAGCCCTATTCTCCAGACCCTCCACCAGCTTTGTTGCCTTTCTCTGGACCTGTTTCAGCACCTCAATGTCTTTCTTGCCATGAGAGATGGTGGGTTTCTCTTACTGGTTAGGACAGTAGCTAGTTAAAGATCAGAAAGAGATTATACAAAGGAAGTTGCCTGGTAGGAGAAAAGTTATGCATCTCTCAGAGGACATGCATCACAGAGGAAAGTCAATACACACTCAGTGGCTGTTTTGCAATCCATTGTGTTCTAGCACTCTGTGATAGACACAGACATTTAGGATGTAATCTCCTAAACCTCACGGGACTTTGGTTCTGGATTTCCCAATTAATCATAACAGTTCTAAGGCTTCATATCCTATTGACTTTGTGACTCGAGTCTTCACAAGAGCATTATGAAAAAAAATTACCAGCAGCCTTTAACAAGTTTGAGTATTGAGTCATGGTTTACTTGGAAAGATCCCAGCCCAGACAAGTGACACTTCTACGTCCTATTAATGTGCCTGGGTAACAAAAGATGATGCTTCCTCCTACTTCCCAGAGAAGCCTGTTGAAAAAAATAGGTTGTAGCCATAAGCATAATTTAACTGAATTGCTTGATTTTGCCTCTTAGGGGAGAAAGGTGTTGAGGGGGAAAGGAGCACCATTCGTGTACTCTTTTGTTTAATGTCGGTAGACGTCCTTGGAACACATCACAAAGTCTTGTATTACTGCATGTTCAGTAAGTAACTCACTACACAGAGCAAGAAGCTCTCCCTCCTGGTGCAGAGGAACAGAAGCAGCATGCACAGCTCCTGTTATCCTTGTGTGGAAGGATGTTCCACGCATGGGAACAATGTTGGTACACGTGGACATCTGGCTTTGCAAGCTTTAGGTGTAAAATGACCTGAACAAGAACGGGACTATTTGCAGAGATGCCAGGTGGGCTCCACTGATATTGGGAGAACAGAAACAAGGACCAGAATCCTGGTGATGCACCTCTGAAGGAGGGAATTTAACCTCTGGAGTCGCTTTGCTGTTGCTTGAGGAAATGGCCTCAGGGCACCATGGGAAGTTCAGTTTGGATATCAGAAGAAACTTCATCACTGAAAACGTTCTCAAACACCGAAACGGGCAGCCCAGGGAGGTGGTTGAATTGCCATCCCTGAAGGCGTTTAAAAGAGGCAGATATGTGGTGCTGAGAGACGTGGCTTATCACAAGTCTTGGCAGAGTTGAAGAAAGGTTGGACTCGATAATCCTAAAGGTCTTTTCCAACCGAAACGATTCCATCGCTACTTCCATCAGCCCTTCCCTGTCCTCTCAGCCCTCCCCGGAGGCTGCAGAGAGTCGGGGCGGGGGGACGACAGGACAGGACAGGGCTTCCGCAAAACTCCTGTGGGAAGCAATCCGCGCTGCTGCCCAGCCGCTCTTCCCTCTGGGCTGGCGGGGCCGGGGGAAGGAAGGCTATGCCGGGGCCACGCCGCTTTTTTGCGAGCGGCAGCGTAAATACGCTGGGCAGCTGCGGGGCAGAAGCCAGAGGGAAGCAAGACAACCCCACAGCCTTCTCCTCCCGAGGAAACAGGGTCGGCTAAACCCTCACCTCGCACTCACACCTCTTCCCAGGACAGGTGGCGGGTGCGCCCTTCCTTTCCCCACCTGGGCGGGGAAGGCGCTGGCCGGTAACACCTCCTTCTCCTCCTCCTCCTTCTCCTTGCTCCCGCCCCATCCTCCTCCTCCTCGGCGTCCCCAGAGGGAGCCCCTGCGCTCCGTAGCCGGGCGCGTCCCGTCCCGCAGCAGGCTCCAGCCGCTTCGCAAAAAGACCCTGAGAAGCCGCCTACAGCAGGAGAAGCAGAAGCGGGAGGAAGAGGAGGAAGGCAGCAGCAGCGGCAGCCCGCGCGCAGCAGGGCACACACGTGCGCGCGCAAGCCTCGACGGCCGCCCTCCAGTATGCTGCGCGGGGCCGCGCAGGGTAGCGCGGCGGAGCGGAGCTGATCGCCGCCGCCGGGAAGGAGAGCCGAGCCGGGCAGGACAGAGCAGAGCGGGCTCCGCGGAAACCTCCGCTCGTCCATCCCGACCCTACCACCACCGCCGCCCACACCTCTCCGAGGCAGCGGCAGCCCGCAGCATGGGCGGCCGCAGCTCCCTCGCCGCTGTCCTGGTGCTGCTGCTGCTGCTGGGGAGCGTCGCTTTTTGCTCGGCCGTGGAGGAAAAGAAAGGTAAGGAGAGTGGCTGGGGAGCGGGGGTAGCGCCGGGCCGGCCTGCGGGGAAGAGGCAGGGGGGGCCCGCCGCCGCCGCCACTGCTTTGCCGGCTGCGCCTCGCGGGACAGCGGCAGCCGGGGCCGCTGCTGCTGATGGGGAGCGGCGGAGGAAAAGTCCTGACTACTCGCCTTTAAGAAAATCCCCAAAACACAACAGAGAGAGTGAGGAGAAAGCGGGGGGGGGAAACCCCTAAACCTATAGCAGCGAACACGCAGCTCCGACTTCCTGATTCTCGGCTTATTTTCTTTTGTGGGGGTGGAGGAAATAAAAGGGAATAAACCTTGGCACATCTCATCGCTCTTACTGCGCTCCTTTCATGGGCTTTTTGGGTTCCCCCCCCTCGTTCTTTCCCTCCCTTCCCCTCCTTGCCCCAATGCTCCCCGCAGAGCGCTGTGCCCCGGCTGAGTCCCGCCGCATCTCTCACCACTCCGCTCCCGGTACTCCTGCGGCCGAGCCTTGCCCGGTCCACCTCCTCTTGTCCTCTTAAACTGAAACTAGATACGTATGAATATGTCTATAGACATGTGTGTATATATGTATATCAAAAAGAGGAGCGATGTATCCGCGGCTGTCCCGGTTTGAAGGAGCCGTCCCGGCAATGCGTGGGAACGGAGCTTGGGGGTTATTTTGTGTTTTGGTTACTTACTCTTTTTTAATTTTTTTTTTTTCTCTGAGAAAATGGTTTTAAATAGTGAGAAAACTTTTCTGGCCGGTTGGAACCATCATGTTTTCTCTGTGTGTGGTGCTGTCTTTTTGTAAGTTTGGAGAACAGGCCCCTGCTGCTGTTCCAGACAGAGTAGTCCTCTTTATCTTGGAAATCTGCCAGAGAGGGGAAAGAAAATGCAGATTTGGGTGGTTTCTTTCATGCTTTTTCAAGAAAAAAAAAAATGGGAGAAGAGACTTGATAGGTTTTGGAAGGGCCGATGCATTGCTTAAAGCAATTCGAGTTGCTCTTTCGTGACTGTGGACAGTAAAGCCACCCTGAAAGGCAGAAACACCCCATCCGAAAAAACTAGTTGCACAACCTTTAAAAAGTGGAGAGATTCTCTGGTTCCAGAAATCAAGTCTCTACCTGTTGTTCGTGTAACACAGGCAATTTACCGGTTTTCTTTCTGGTTTCGTTTTTTTATTTTTTTTTATTTAACTTTTTTTCTTCTCTCTTTCTTTTTTCTTTTTTTTTTTTTCTTCTTCTCTCTTTCCTAGATTTCTTTGATTTTATTTTTTTTTCCCCTTCCATGTTTTTCTTTCTGGTTCGTTTTTAATTTCCTGCTTTGTTTTTTGTATTTTTTCCCCCCTCACCTTTGTAGGATAAGTGAGGTAACATCATCAGCATTGCTTTGGGTAGAAGCCTATTGAGATGCAGTCTCAGATGCACATGCCTCATAGAATATATGAAGTGTGAGGAGAAATAGCTTGTTTGTAGTTTTTAATCCCGTACCTCATAGACTTAGGAGGATGCTGGTTATTTGAGGATTATTGCATAATCAACAGCTAAGTGACAAACCCAATGGAGATTATTCTCAGTGTGTTCTGTCAGCAAGTAACTGTTCTTCTGAGGAGAGCTAGAGGCTCTGAGCAGAGGGGAATGAAGGCAGAACAGTTTCTGGAGGAACATTAGTAGATTGGTTTTCATAGTAATTCCACCCCACACTTAAGGGTAAGCAAGGAAATCAAACAGAGTTGCAAAATGAAGCAGCATATGAGAATTGGGAAGTTTCTGGTTTGAAGCAACAGGTCAAACAAGTAATAGAAAATTAGTGTTATGTGGAGGACATGCCTTCTTGGTTAGATGATAGGACCTAGCATCAGAATTCTGAGTAGTTCTGGAGGTAAATGTACTAGAATAAATACATCCGGCACTCCTGAGTTTTAAGACCAAATGCTGTGGATTTTAGAAGTTCAAGTCACATATAAAGCCACACTTAAAACAACTTCGACCCTGTCCATCCCATTACTAGAAAGAGATGTCTGGGGTGGAGGGAAACAACAAGAAAAGAAGACCTGGGCAAATGTTAATTTTGCTAGAAGAGTGTCAGAATCAACTTGCGGAATCTGGTCAAAGTGGTGCTTGAATGGGAATTCAAATACAATTGTATCTTTTCCCAAAATCGTGGAACTACTTCTTTGAATATGGATGAGGGAAAACTGGTTTAGTCGTGACACTGGGCTTATGACACACACCCCCCCCCAAACAGTGCATATTTCAGAACCAAACGGTGCTGCTGGAAGCTGAACTATACTCACAGGGAACAGTACCTGCCTCTATCTCAATCTACCTGCCCTGACGTTGACCCACATTAACCACAGCAGAATAAATCCAGATTTGATGTTCCCTGGCCAACCTGCACCGTGGTACCTGAAACAAATACCTGTGACATGGGATGCATCTGACCTGTGTCCTTTTGCTGTGCATGTGGTGACAGTGCTACAGCTAAGCAAACTGGTTTTATGTTGCTGTACCTTGGGTTTATATCTAGTTTCGATCTGTAGCTGCAGCCGTTGCAGAACGGCAGAGTGCTGCTCCATGCCGGGGGCTTGGGCAGCTCGGTAGCTAGAGAAATTGGCTGTGGTGTGGCCTTCTGTACCCCATGTCTTACAATGCTTTCCGAAAAACAGGAAAACTAAGTTACTTAAGGATGTTGAAGTCTTTTCACGTGAAATTAAAAAAAAAAAGAAAAAGTTCATCTAAAGGATCACAGAATCCTTTTGATTGGAAAAGCCTTTAAGATCGAGTTGAACCATTATCTATATCTGTCAAGGCTGGTGCTAAACCATGTCCCTCAGCGCCGCATCTCTGCCTCTTTCAAACACCTCCGGGGATGGGGATTCAACCACCTCCCTGAGGAGCCTGTCCCCATGTTCGAGAGCCCTTTCAGTGAAGGAGTTTCTTCTAACACCCTGCCTAACCCTCCCCTGGTGGAACTATCCTGTGTGGTGTTTACGTGTGGGCTGTGTGTGCACTGCTGCTATGTATTGCTGCCCTTTATGTTGCTGTGTAGTTTCTGCACTGTGTGTTATCCCATGTTTGCTGGCAACAGATGTATACAAGTAGACTAATCTTTGTGGGTTGTGTAGGGTTTGATCCGGTTACGTGCAGGCATCCAGTGCCTTTTCAGAGGCCCTCCAGTGTAACCTGGCTGCTGCTCCATGGGAGCAGAGATCTCACAGGAAATCCCTGTGAAATGTGCCTGTCCTGGAATTGAGTATAGGAGACTCCCAAGAGCAGCCAGATGCCCACACTGTGCTTGTTTGAGGAATGGGCAGTGTGCCCTGCCTGCCTGGAGTCCCTCATTCCTGTTACAGAGCTGGGGTTACTGGTACATGGTCCTGCCATTCCTGTTTCTGTGTTATAACAGCTGGAAGTGGAGTTTTCTGTGTAGAGACAGAAGGGAATGTGTGTGTATGTAGGTATTTGTTTCTTATCTAACATCTTGTCCTTGCACCCATTTATTTGGGTTTTTGGTTTTTGTTTTTTT
Source organism: Semnornis frantzii (assembly GCA_013399775.1). Lineage (NCBI taxonomy): Eukaryota > Metazoa > Chordata > Aves > Piciformes > Ramphastidae > Semnornis > Semnornis frantzii. The sequence continues at coordinate 25,589 of VWYK01047280.1, forward strand.
TTTCTCCCTGGTAAATGATTGAACTTTTCTGAGTTTGGAAACTAAAATAAATCTGCAACCTTGGTAGCAAGCACAGATAGATATAGGGAAATGTAGATATTGATACAGTCCAATTTGGTGAGATAGTAAAATATAATTAGGAAGAAGTAGTCGTGAGTGTAGACCTGCTCTTATTCCAGTGCCTTAGTGTTGGGATGATTGAGGCCAAAAAGCAACCTGCGTGGTTCAGGGCAATTTCTGAGAGGCGGGGAAGGCAAAGTGCCATTAGTCCTTAAGTCAGGCAGTCTGCAGATTACAGTGGCTGTGTGCAGAATGTGACAAAAGAGATTGTCCTCTCAGCACAGCCTGTGTGTGGTCAGCAGAGTACCTGCTGAAGGGACATGAACTACAAATGTGCTTTTTTTTGCATCAGGAGTATATGAAGAGATAGGCAGATAAGTGAAAAATCAAGATCAGTGCCCTGGAGACTTTACAGTCAAGAGTAGTCTGTTGTAATTTATTTGTTAATTTATAGAGAGAGACTTTCAGGGAGTGTCACACGATGCCATTATGGTCCTCAGGGCTGACTTTTGCATTTGGGTATCCACCATGTATCACTGAAACCGCTGGGATATGCTAGCTTTAGCAGCAAGATAGCTGACTAGCCAAACCAGTTCCTTCAGAAGGTGTCCTTATCTTCCTTGAGCTCAAACTGCCTTTGCTTAACAGCTCTCCGGAAGCGAGCCCAGTGAAAGGTTCACTTAATTTAGAAGGGGTAACAGTACCTTCATGGAATGGTTTTGCATAGAAATCCTGGATATTGCTGGAAACTCCTGGAGTAGTCCAAGTTTTGGCAGGGTGTCTGCGTCAGAGGGTGCTGTCACTCTGCATCTGTGAGTCGAGTATCTCAGACAGAACTAACATGCATTCAAAACCAGTAGTCAGTATGTTGCGTTTATAAGCATGGGCATGTACAGGTGGCAGAACTGGTGTCAAATGTCATGTTAGGCTTGTATTGCAGAGGGACTTGTATAATCATAAAATCTTAGGGGTTGGAAGGGACCTCTGCACATCATCTAGACCAACTTCCCTGCTAATGCAGGTACACCTAGATCAGACTGCACAGGAACCAGCCCAGGTGGGTTTTGAATTGTCTCCAGAGGAGACTTCACAACCTTTGGGCAGCCCGTGGCAGTGCTCCATCACCCTCAAAACAGAGAAGTTTCTCCTTAAGTTCAAGTGAAACCTCCTGTGTTCCTCCTTGTGTAATGCAAATGTGGTTGTACTGTTGGAGAAATGCTTTGACTTGTGGAATTTTAATTGAGGTAGCCAGGACTGGCTGTACCCACAGAAACATCCTCTGGCTGCTCTACATTAAGAGCACTTGCTGGGGTGACCTGGCTGACAAACCTTTATAATTCAGACTTGTCAAAATGGGGGTGAGGTCTAGTTTTGCAAAAAGATTGTAGAGTGATTGTTCTTTTGGAAGAGCGTGGATTTCAGTAAGTATCTTCTAGATGTGATGAGAATTTCTCAAAATCCCATTCTGCCCTACTGCTGTCCTTGAGCACCTCCATGAGCGTGATGTTGGTGGTTGGACTTGATGATCTTAGAGGTCTTTTCCAACCTTAATGATTCTCTGATCTGTTAGGAAGAAATGCAGTTCTGTTGGCAGTGGCTCTGCTGGCACAGGAATCACACTCAACCCAGCTGAGATATTTCTGCTTTTAGGAGAAAGGGAAAGTGGTCAGGGAAGGCAGCAGAGTGTTTATTTGTTCCTCAGGGAAAGGCAGGTTCATGCTTTTCATTTCTCTTTTCACTCTGGAGTAGCTGTAGGTGTGTGGCCTCTGATGAATACTCAAGCAACAGCTGTTGCTTGTGACAAGGGTAGTCACCTGCCTTGCTCTCACCTTAAGGTGAGCTTAAGCAATACCTTTTGCTGTAAGTGCAGTTGGAGAAGTTAGTGCACAGTTTGCCACTTGTGGCTCCTAATCAGGTGCTTCAGCCAGTGCCTGTGACGGGGGCAATGACCGGGAGCTGTGTGGTGCTGAGGCCTGTGCCAGTGTGATGGTTTGGGAGTTGCCTCCCCCCCCNTATCCGTCTCAGCAAGCCTATGAGTGAAATAGACATCACCATTGTTTTCCTTTCTCAGCCTATAATATAATTTTCTCCATCAAAATATTCCAATTAGCCTCAAACCAGCACAGCCAGGATAACAGGAATAGTGATGAGAGATTAGCAGATGGGTCCTCATCTCTGGGATGCACTCTTGCCTTGTTGTCCCTGGGTCTGCGTGATGAGGGTGGCATGGAAGCTCTGTGAGATGTCACTCATCAGAAGTCCTCTGTTCCTGAGGACCAGTGCTGTTTGTACCTGCTAGCTTTGGAGACCTTGTGATGTACATGAGGACACAGAGCCAGCAGTATGGGTTTAGCAGTGCTCTGTAGGTGTGGGTCAGAAGTGTTTGGGTGAACTTTTTTTTGCCAGGAGTTAATGGTAGGAATCCACTGCTGTGGACTCTTGACAAGCCATCGTTCAGCTCGATACAGTACATGCTGACCCTGTCAAATATGTACTGAGTTGACCTTCTCCTGTACCCCTTCACTTGCAGAAATGCTTTATTAGTGTAGGTGAAGTACAAGATCTAGCATCACTTCTGCCCATTCTGGGTTTTGATATGTTACTTACTTGGCTTCCAACTATAGCAAATGGGACTGTAATGCTTCTTTTTTAGGGCTGAATTCTGCTGACTTAAAAATATTGAGTAATAGCATATTTTTTATATTTTTTTTTCCCCTCTCAAAAATAGTTACAGAACATTTGGCATGAATATGGGAAGCAGAAATCATTCCTGGAAAAAAAAAAAAGAAAAAGATGGACTCCTCTGTGCAGAGAAGTTATACCAAAGTAAATATCTGTTTCTGCTGAAGCAAGATTATTTATTGAGAGCTATGTCATGCCTCCATAGTTTGTTTTATAGGGAGAATGTATAGGTTTGGGTCTTGTGCTCTCCGTGCTTAATAATGTTCTTAAGGGCTGCTCAGAGGGAAGAGCAAAAACCTTGCTTGTGAGCCTGTATTTGAACAGCAGAACTTTCTGATGAGCAGAGTGAAAAGATGAGGCCGTGTGGGTCGTCCATTTTGCTAAGAACTACATGTGCTACCACACTGCACATCTAAAAAGTGGCAGGGTTTGGTTTTGTTTTAAGAGCAGAAGCCATTGCTGGGAGAGAGCAGCCCTGGATTTATGCAGCCTTGTAAAGGTGTGTGAGCTTTCAGCTTGGAGTTTTAATGCAGAGTGGGTTTTGCCTGTTGACACATCCATGCAAGGCAGATGCAAGGTTCCTCCTCCTGCCAACGTGCCTTCTCCTGCCCAGCACATCTGCCTACATGAAAGCAGACATCTACGTGTTCGCATGCATGTCCTACTAGGAGAATGCATCAAACCCATGGGTGGGTTTTGTTTGTTTCGGTGGTTGAAGAGGAAAAAACCCACAACCAACAATCAAAACAACAAACCCTGGGGAGAGGAGGGCGGGAAGAGTAACTTCCAGTCAAACTAACTTCCAGTCAAACTGAAGCAAATATATCAGAGTGGTTCTAGTGAAGTGAAGGAGAAAAACAAAACAAAACAAAACAACCCAACAACAAAATAAAAACCAAACCCAAACCTGTTTCATGATAATCTGAGAGATTAAATTTAACCTGAGACCTTTTTCTTTTCTTTTTAAGTTGTCTAAGAAGGAAAATGAAATGCTGTTTGAAATGAAAATTTGTAGGTTTATTTTAAAAGTACCAGAACACCAGTTGATTTTCTTACGCCTCCCTCCCACTCAGGTTTTTTGGCCGAGATGTGTTTGCGGAGTTTGGCTCAAAATAATGAACTAACTTCAGCTCTTCCCCTTCCCCCCCCCCCGCCCCCCCGCCACCT
>VWYK01047280.1:29525-43390 GCA_013399775.1 Semnornis frantzii
TTCGGGTTTTTGAGAGTAGAGCAAACCACTGTTTATTTATACATAAAGAGCTCTGCTCCAGTCTTGGTGAATGTTAAGTAGAGAATCATAGAATCATTAAGGTTGGAAAAGACCTTTAAGATCATTTGGTCCAGTCGTCAATTTAAGACCACCATGGCCCTTAAACCATGTCCCCAAGTGTCATGTCCATGCATTTCTTGAACACCTGCAGGGACAGTGACTGCACCACCATCCTGGGCAGCCTGAACATTCTTTCAGGAAAGATATTTTTTCCTAATATCCAACCTAAACCTCCCCTGGCACATAGAGATAAATGCAGTCTCAGATGCTTGTGAGAGCGTTTTCCCATTTTCATAACATGAAAGAAAATGATAATTAAAATAATTAAATATAAAAATAAATATTTAAGAGAAGCTTAATATCCATTACCTCTGTGGCCTCTCTCTGCTTGGTGTCTTCACCATACCTTGCTAACCTCTGGCTGGAGGGGGAGCTGGAGGCTTGTAACCTTCCTGGCTTGGAGGTGCAGAAGCAGGTGGGCTGGGGCTTTGGGCAGGAGGGGTGAAAGCTGCTGAGCAGTAGCAATGCCCTAAGGCACAACTGTGCTCGGTGTGGGTTAAAAACCTTCTCCTGCCTCCAGCAGTTACCACTCCGGTTTTTACCTTGCAAAGGTCTCCCATGAAGGGTGAGTAACTTCCCTGGATGTACCCTCTAGCTGCCTGGAAAAGTGATGGGTTTGCCAGCCCATTCCATCCCAAACAGGGGGAAATAATCATTTAAACAAAAATACATGGAGCCAGCATGGATGATTTTGCCAGGTCCAGTCTACCAGGGTAGATGGCTCCTGGTGGGGGGTAGGGGCCAGTGGGCCTGGGTGAGTTGGCGGGGACCATGTCAGGCAGGATGTTTTGCAGGGAAGATGTGGAAGGAAGGAGGAGAGGATATAAACCAGCTGTCTTGCTGACAGGGTAGTAGTATTTTAGCTCTGGCTTTTATGAGAAGAAAATTATCAGTTTGTGGGAATAGTTTTGTGTGTGCTTGGTAGTCAGAACACAGTGGCATAATCCCTGCCTTCCCGTCACCAGATCCAGCAGTAAACATGAAGATAACCATAAGAGCCCTGGAAAGCAGCTGCTCTTGGCACTGGGGCATTGTGAGTTTGAGCAGCACATATCCTAGGCAGGCAGAAGTATTCTTTTACCTATCGGGAGCCACAGCAGCTTTGAATGGTTGCCTGAAGCTACGCAGCTGGCCACCGGTGAAGTTGCCTGCCAGGAGTTTGGCCCCTCTATGCATCCCCAAGCCAGTGATAAACACAACCTGGAGTTGAAGGTAGCTAACCTCCTACTCAGGGCCTTATTCACCAGCTTTGAAACCTTGTCTCTCACAAAGCATTGGTTTTCCTCTTTCCCGAAGGCCTTCCTGAGGATGTACCTCATGATGGATGGAGGCTGGTAGCAGCTTGGGATGAGGTTACCTATGGTGACATGTGCCTGGCTTGGCTTCCTGTGATTGTAGGGTGCTCATTCCCCTCTCTGCCTGCAGCAGGGCTCGGCGTGCCTGGCCCTGCGTTCCACCGCCCCAGGAGCAGCCCTGGCGCTTCCTGAAATAACAGCGGCGTGAGGCGGTAGCAGCAAGTCAAGGCTGGGGGTAAACACATGTAAAGTCTGAATTACTTCTTAAGTGATGCCTTCTGCATGGCTACAGCACAGCTACAATGACAGTTTTCAGGTTTGCAAGGTCTAACTCACACAACAAACCACCAGCAGCAAAAACAAACTGAAAAGATTATAGCTACGTCTGGCTGGGGATATGTATTCACCCCCTCCACGTTTAGATCTGAGAGACATGTGTGGCCTTCTGGTAGGTGGATTTGACTCCTGTCTGAGGTAGTAAGCTTCTTTTGTAGAAACAGTTGTGCTTTCTGAAGCTGACTTGGGAGGCAAGCTGAAGGAAGGAGGCAGAGTTCAAGGAGGAAGCTTGTTTTAGCAGTCGGGTCAGTTATTTCAGCAATGCCTTTAGCAAAGTAGTGTGAGGCTGTTTGCACAAATCAGGAACTCGTTCCCATGATTCAGATTGAATCACGTAGCTCAAGTCATTTGAATAAATAAATGACTTCTAGTAAGTGAGACAACCTCTGCAATTAGGATGGCATGCTGCATATTTAATCTTATTTATTATGTGGTTTTCAATAGATACGATTAAGTGGGGTTGCACTTGGAATGCCAGGTAGCATTTCAACACAAGCCACTTAACCAAAGCTTACAATCAAATGAGCTCTGCATTTGTTCTGTGCAGGTGGCATTGTGCTGCCTCTCTTCAGCACTTAGGTTTTCTCATTAGTTTTCCAGAAGGAGGGAAAAGGACTCTTCTTGCCAACTGCACCTTTGTTTTCCTTAATTGTAGCAGGGAATTCTCAAGCAGGTGCTTCCAAACATTTGCAGTTTGATACAGTCTTAGCTTTCCTTCATTCTTCCTGAGCCTTCAGCTCCAAGAGGCGTGGAATAACCAGAGTGTTACTGCTTTTCTCAGATGTGCTTCTCAGATGTGCTTCTGGATCATATGTATCCCTGGTGTTTCCAAGGAGATGTGCTTCGTGGTTCACCTACAGCTTCTGCTGTTGGGTTTGGACTTGTGACAAGAGCATTGTCACTTGGTGTTGAAGAGGAGGAAGAAAAGATCTTGGCCCTTTCTTTCCTAATGTTACTTTGCAGCTTGTCTTGATTCGAGGTAGTGTGTTCCACAACACGTCTGGAAAGGGAAAGGTGCAAGTCATGTTTATCTTCTATGCTCAGCTTCTACCTACCTGGGAAGGGGGCTAAGTAGCTGAGTTGCAGCAGTTTTTACTTGGTATAAAAGGAAAAATGTGATCTCTTGCATCTATAATCTTAAATTTGATCAATTGCAATGAGGATGTCTGCAGTAGGAGGTGAAGTCAAAACTTGGGCATCTAATTATCTGGTAGGATCTGATCATTTTTTAAAACATCTGTGTTAGGCCACATGCCAAATCAGTGAATCAGTTTGATATTTCTCTTTTTGTTGGGGTTTAAAAAGGATTCTCATCAAAATGCCCTCTTATTTCCATCTGGCCTTCAAAAAGTAATTAAGTGTTGAGCAACGGTGATATCAGTCTGTATCCTACCTAATAAGCTCGGTAAGGTGCTCTTGTTAATGATTTTATTATTTCAGAGCTGCTCTTGTTGTCCCTTTCCCTCCTTAATGAGGCAGATCCCCCAGGCAGCATCACTTTATCACAGCTGTCCATGGAAGTCTGTGTTCATCAGTGTGGAAGATGCTCCCCAATCAGTACATGTAGATAATTCTCCCTGACGCTGAAAAGGTCTGTCAAGTGCAAAAAGAACAGCAGACCCTTTTGCTAAATGAGGGTCCTCTTGATTTGAACATCAGCAGCCTGGTTTGCACATGGTGTTCAGTGAATTAAGAGTAGCTAATTAACACCTTCTCTGTTTCTTTTGTGTCTGGTCATTAGTTGCTACCAACCAAATTCATTTCTGATAGCATAGGTCATGGAAAGTGTCAATGCCAAGCCCGGGTTAAGAACTGAATTATTTGAGGTTCTGGAGAGAAATGTTCCATTCTTTTTCAGCTTTGTTGCCTGTTTTCCCAGAGCTGCCTCTGTGTGCTGTGGAGTTAACACATGTAGGCTTATGGAGTTAGCTACCATCTGACTTCCTATGTCATCATTTAGGACATTTAATTAAATTCCTATGAATTGCTCCCAAACAACAACCATAAAGAGCAGGGCAGGAGCCACAATCAAGGTATCAATAGATACTGTAAGAAGAGAATTTGAAGTTGCACTGGCTTTGCTGCTGCCCTGTATCCAACTTGTTCTGCTAGCTTGTGCTAAAGCTTCAGGGCCAGATTTGTAGTCAGAAAAGCATCACAGAGGAGCTTCCCTTTCAATATGTAGCCACAGATCTGGCTCAGGGTGGTTTAATATACAGACATTTTTATGGTGAAAAATAAGCTATCAAATGTTGCTTACATTTTCTACTTTTTAACCAAATAAAAGGAGGGAAAGGGGAGCAGAGACAGGACGATGCTGAAATATTAAAGCCACCATTTCTCAAGGACTCTAGCCATGGTATATCGTCTCTTAGGCTTCACTGGAGAGTTTGCACACAAATCCAAGCCTTTTGGAACTACTGGAGAGGAAGGTCCATCGTCTCCAGCTGGGGCGGTCACAGCAGAAGCAAAAAAAAAAAACCATCATCTGAATTTGTTCTGGGTGCTTGAAAGGATCTTGGACTGTTTTCCCCTGGTTTGGTGGGCTACCGTTTGAATCTTGCCTATGACCTGAAGTCAAATGCTGTTTCGAAGACTCTGGTGATTTCAGAAATAGCAAACATATGACTTCTGAGTAAACAGACTAGTTCTAACAGAGAGGCTTGGGAAATGGATTTTCTGGGCCAACACTGTACTGTTGAGAGTGATGATATCGTACTGGTAATCGCACTGTTGGGCTTAATGGCCCATAAAGTTTGATAAAAGCTTCTCTAAAATTGTCAGCAATAATTCCCTCCATTGTTAGATTGCCAGTGAACATCTTCAACCCCTGGAATAAATTGCTACCATCAATTCTGTTTATGTAATGATATGAAATAAGACTTTTGCTCTGAAGGTGTAATAACTCAAATAAAATAAATAATACTGTTGGCTGAAAATGAATGGCTTAGGTTCACAGCTGCTCTAACTGCACCGAACTTTGGCTCCTGGGATGGGCCAGGGTAGGTTTTCATCTGAAGCTCTATACCTGGGTGTTGAGAATAGGCACCTCTGCTGACCCAGCCAGCACCTGACAGAGGTAATGAAGAAATGGGCAATGGGTTTTGTGTGAAAACTGAGAAACAGTTGAAGTTTGCCTCAGTTGAGCTCAGATATTAGTTTTCTCTCTGGGTTTTAGGGCATGGCAGTTATTAGAATGTGAACATTAAAAAGGTGTCATTATTATTGTATAGGTCTGGGGGGAATGAAACAAAGCTAGAAATGGGTAGATTCAGACTGGGTGTTAGGAAGTTCTTCACCATGAGGGTGAGACCCTGGAAGGGGCTGCCCAGGGAGGTGGTGGAAGCCTCATCCCTGGAGGAGGCCTGGCTGGATGAGGCTGTGGCCAGCCTGATCTAGTGTGAGGTGTCCCTGCCCACGGCAGGGGGTTGGAACTGGATGATCCTTGTGGTTCCTTCCAACCCTGACTGATTCTATGATTCCCACAGGCATTAATACACCAATCTTAAAATAAATAATAGAGGTGCACTCAGGTTTTGTCCATAACTTACAACCTGTGTCACAGAATCACTAAGGTTAGAAAAGACTTCTGACATCATCAAGTCCAACCATCAACATCACCATTCCCACTAAACCAAGTCCCAAAGTGCCATGTCTACAGGTTTTTGGAACACCTCCAGGGATGGTGACTCCATCACCTCCCTGGGCAGTGTGTTCCAGTGCCTTACCACCCTTGCATGCATGTCAGTGTATGGTCCCTTTCAAGTTGTTTTCATGGTTACTAACTTCCTACCTTTCTTCCCACTCCCCCTTTCATCCCTTCCACATGATTGGTTAAATAACAATTTATCTGCCACTGCATGATGCAGAATGGGCTATAATCCAAAGCAGGAAGAGAAGGAAGTTCTGTTCCAAGAAAATAAATAGCACAGGGTATTTAACAGTGCATTAAGCAACACAGAGTGGACTGATCATGCAGTGATGAGGGCAGGAAAATACTCTGTATGTCATTAGTCAAGTGGTGAGATGCTCTGGCTCTGATACCGTTGGTGATATTCAGCATCTTTAATGCAGATGCATTGATAATGCAAAGCATAACCAAGAGCTGAATGTGGACTTTCCACCTCTGCAGTGTGTGATGCAAAGGAAGAGCTGCCTTACCTGCTTGTCAGGGGAGTTTAATTTTTATACTCTGGGGAGGAAATGAGCAGAAATATTCATATGGCTAAATAGACACTGGGTCTCTCCATCTAGAGTTATCACTTGCCCATGGTTATTTACTTCATTTTCTTTAGGGTATGAACATATCCTGGGGAAGTACCCTCCCCACATTCCACCTAGAAAAAAGAATCATAGAATTGTTTGGTTTGGAAGGGACCTTAAAGATTAGTTCCAACTCCCCTCTCACGGGCAGAGATGCCTTCCACTAGACCAGATTGTTCTAAGTCCCTTCCAGACTGGCTTTGAACACTTCCATGGAGGAGGCATCCACCAGTTCTCTGGACAACCTGTTTCAGTGTCTTGCCACCCTCACTGAAAAAAAAAAAGCATTTCTTTTATCTGATCTAAATCTCCCCTGTGTCAGTTTAAACCTGTTAGCCCTCATCCTATCACTACAAGACCTTGTAAGAAGTCCTTCCCCATCTTTCTTGTAGGCCATCTTCATGTACTGGAAGGCCACTCTAAGGTCTTCCCAGAGCCTTCTATCCTAAGGATTGAACATCTCTGATTCTGTCTACCTGTCCTCATAGGATAGATTCTCCAGTTCCCTGGTTATCTTCCTGACCTTCCTCTGGATCTATTCAAGCAGGTCAATGTCTCTCTGATGTCAGGGGCACCAGAGCTGGACTCACTACTCCAAATAGGAGGTCTCACCAGAGCAGAATAAAGGGGGAGAATCCCCTCCCTTGACCTGCTGGTCACTCTTGTCTTGATGCAGCTCAGGGTTCTCAAACTAGTTGACTAGGGAAAAGAATGGTGTTACTACATCAACTTCAGTACCACCCAGTACCAAAAGACTTCTAAAAGTACATTGGACAGATGTTTGAAGTGCACAGAAGCTTTAAAAGTGAAATATCAGGAAAAAATCCTGGACCTTAAGAAAACAATTTCCCAGCAAGAGTGGTCAGGCATTGGAATGGGCTGCCCAGGGAGGCAGTGGAGTCACCAACCCTTGATGTATTTAAAAGTCGTTTGGATGTGGTGCTTGGGGATGTGGTTTAGGGTGCCCCTTGCAGAGTAGGGATGTGGGTTGGAGCTGGTGATCCTGAGGGGCTTTTCCAGCCTGACTGTTTCTGTGATTCTGTCTGAACACGATGTTTGCTGAATGCTCTAGGAAAAGGAGAGCATGGACTTGTTAAGGACAGGGGAAAAGCTCTTAATAGAAAGGCTTAGCAGCAGTAGCTCTGCCGCAGCAGAGGCATTATTTCACCTCTGTGTGCAATCCTGTTGAAATCAGTGGAGCTGTGTGTAGGCTTGGAGTCCATAGGGGTTGAGGAGCTGTGTTTTACAGGGAACCAGATTTACATTGTCTGAGTGAGTGATGGTTTGGAGAGGCTCAGGTGGTGACACTTTCAAGGGTGTGACTGGTGAGGGCAGATACGTGGCATTTCTTGGTGATGAGCTGCTGAGGATGACTGGTGTGGAAGTTATGAGTAACTGGAAGCATCAGAAGTTGTGATTTGTGGGTGTGAATTTCGAACAAGGTTACAGTTGTGCATCAGCTGCAGCAAGGACACGGTGCTGAGGTGTGTGCATATGATGATGTCTTGGTTCTCTATTTAACCATAAACTAGCGCATTCTGAATGTTCCTGTGCAGTAAAATAGCACTGCAAGGAGGAAAGAGACCTAGGAGAGATTTTAACCTAGCCTGGGCTCACTAAGACTGTACCTTTATCATTGAAAATCTGGTAGTGTAAGGCCAATATCCTGTTGGGAGATTTTTCTTTTGAGACACTGTGGTAGGAAGACCTTCTGTGCTAATGAATTGACTGTGTTTCTTTCTGGTCTTAATCCTTACCAACTCTTAGAGCCAAGTATCTTTGCATTAATACAACTGTGTGCTTAGTAAAAGCAGAGCTGGGACGATGAGGAATTGCTGCTCTCAGTAGCACTGTTTGCAAAATTATTGATTGCTCTTCTCTTGTTGACTTTTCCCCCTTCTGTGCTAATGAACTGACTGTATTTCTCTCTGTTCTTAATCCTTACCAACTCTTAGAGCCAAGTATCTTTGCATTAATACAACTGTGTGCTTAGTAAAAGCAGAGCTGGGACGATGAGGAATTGCTGCTCTCAGTAGCACAGTTTGCAAAATTATTGATTGCCCTTCTCTTGTTGACTTTCCCCCACAGCTGCTGTTTTTATCAGTTTACATAAAGCAAAAGCACAAATGCAGGTCTCTAATCCTCGAGATAAAACCCAGAAAAATGCTATGCATGCTGGTCCCTTTGACAGGAATTTCTGGACCTTTAGTCTTTGAAAGTGTTTTGAAATCATGGTATGGACAAAAAATCTGCTTAGGTGCTAATCCAAGAGTGGGTAAAAATGAGTCCTGTGTTTTGCAGTCTGAAGTTCAGTCTCCTCTACTACTGTTCACCAGTGAGGTAAATGACATGTGGGGCACAGTCTCTACCCACTACAAAGTTACTGCTTTCCCTAGTGTGCTTTAAGAATGGTCCTAAAAGTGCACCTAAGGAGAGGCAATGCTGGGGATTTTCTGTCCTTCCTTTCTCCACAAGGGTTCCAAGTTGGATGGTGTAGGAAGGAGCATTGAGGAATTTTGTCTCACCTGCAGTAGTTGGATGATCAGAGCTCTGGAGAAGGCAGGGAGTTATTAAAATGTCTGTGAAAATCAACAAGTCTTGCTTGAAATCCACACTGGGTTGGAAGGCAGCTGGTCCCTTCCCTTTCTAGACTGAAGTCAGGTAGGCATGGAATCACAGAATTGTTTTGGTTGGAAAAGGCTTTTAAGATCATTCAGTCCAACCATTATCAAACTCTACCTAAAGTCTGGTGCTAAACCATGACTTGCAGCACCACATCTACAGGTCAGTTTTGAGTGATTTCTGAAGCTCTGACTTTATTTACACCTTCATTGTGATGGTTTGGGAGTTCCCCACCCTCCCACACTATGCAAATCACCCAGAATAGACTCAGCAGGCTGGAAGTTAAGGACTGAAGCTCTATTTACAGCTTAGCACAATGTACAAGCAGAGATATACACAATAGACATAAATATTTACAGAAATATACAAGTTAAAGGTAATACAGAAACACAATCCCCCTCCCAGCAATCAGAGTCCCCAGGAGGGGCTCCCAACCACCCTTCCACCTTCTTCCCACCCCTCTGCCTTACCCCAGGGTCTACCTTATGTGCAAGGTGAGTTTGGAGGATTGGTCAGGGGGTTAGAAGGAAAGTGGTTAGTGAGGTTAGTGAGGGTAGAAGCAGAGTGGTTAGCTGGGTTACACAGCAGGAGCAGAAGACACACTGAATCCTAGAGAGAGAGGCTTTCTACCTGGTGTATATATATATATTTGTGTCCTTGTTTTCATACATCTCAGCAAGCCTATGAGTGAAGCAGACATCACCATTCTTTGCTTTTCACAGCCTATAAGATAATTCTTTTCATTAAAACATTCCAGTTAGCCTCAAACCAGCACAAATGTCCAGCACTGGAGCTGATAGCCCTTCTCTGTAATTCTTGCTCTGATCCTCCTCACAGGTCCTCTCCCTTGATAGAGATCTTTATTGCCACTTGCACTTTAGAACGGTGGGGCAGGCTTACACTCACCATCCTACAGCCTCGGTGTGTTGTGTTTGAGCAAATGCCAAAAGCACTTTGATGTTCAGTGCTAGTGGCTGTATGTTGACACTGCAAACCTTGTGTGGGGCATCTTCACGGTCTGAAGGACGAGGGAAGCTGAGCAAGGTGGTCCTCAAGAAATCTCTTTGGTAACTCGATCTACACTGGCACAGGTTGCCCAGGGAGGTTGTGAACCCTCCCTGGAGGTGTTCAAGGCCAGGTTGGATGAGGCTTTGAGTGACCTGTTCTAGTGGGAGGTGTCCCTGCCTATGGCAGGGGGTTGGAACTAGATGATCCTTGAGGTCTCTTCCAACCTTACCATTCTATGATTCTACTTCTTGTACAGATGTACCAGGAACCTCCAACACATCAAAGATTTTCCATGTGTGTTGCAGGATATTAGACCCACTAGAATTTTAGTGGAAGTGTTCAGACATGCAATGTGTGACAATTTGCCTGAAACATGACCCAAAGAAGTGAAGTTGTAGTCAAAAGTAGATTTTTTTTTTCATGACATATTTCCTCACTGGCATTCAGTGTTTTGAATATGCTATGTAATATATATGACATGCATTTTATATATATATATTTAAAATCTAATATGTGCTCTATGTGTATATGATGCTTAAGCAGGTGGTGATTTATCTGAGGAAGGCACAGACACCTTGAAAAATGCAACCTGTCAGCCTGATACCTAATTAATCAGTTGCCTCTGATGATAAACCCGGTGTTACACCAGGAATGCTTCCCAGCACTAGCAACATCTTAAAAAGCTGCTTTAGATGTATATTAAAAATGGGTTTGGAGACTGAGAGAGAGGAAAGCTTAGAAGTCTGATGACTGTTTATCTGAAAGGAGTTCCCAAGGGCAGAGGAACTGGGTTCCGTGTTCCTAGTGGTTTAACCAGGCATGGAATTGATTTGGTTGTCTGCTTGCAGAGACATGGAGGGGATGGCCTGGTTTAAAATTCAGAATTAAAGGCATTGAGGTTATTCCAGTGAATGAAGTTCAGGGCTTTGCTTCAGATGGCTGGAACTGGCTCTGTGTTAGAAATGCTGTGGCCAGCAGGAGCAGGGAGGTGATTGTCCCATTGTACTCTGCTGTGGTGAGGCCACACCTCGAGTGTTGTGTTCAGTTTTGGGTACCTCATTACAAGAGGGATGTGGAGGTTCTGGTCCAGAGGAGAGCAACAAAGCTGGGGAAGAGCCTGGAGAATAAATCTTATAAGGAGCAACTGAGGGAGCTGGGGATGATTAGTTTGAAAAAGAGGAGGCTGAGGGGAGACCTCATTGCTGTCTACAACTACCTGAAAGGACATCGTGGAGAGGTTGGTGCTGGGCTCTGCTCACAGGTAATTAGTGACAGAACAAAAGGGAATGGCTTCAAGCCATGACTGGGTAGGTTTAGACTGGACATTAGGGGAAAAAAAAAATTCACAAAAGAGTGGTCAGGGATTGGAATGAGTTGCCCAGGGAGGTGGTGGAGTCACCGCCCTGGATATGTTAAAAAGTCATTTGGATGTGGTGCTTGGGGATATATGGTTTAGGGTGCACCTTGCCGAGTAGGTATATTGGTTGGAGTTGGTGATGCTGAGGGGCTTTTCCCACTGGAATGTTTCTGTGATTCTGAAGATAATGTTTTCTCCATTTCTTCCTAGAAATGTTCAAGGCCAGGTTGAACTGGGTCTTGAACAACCTGATCTAGTGGAAGGTGTCTCTGCCCATGGCAGGGGGGTTGGAACTAGATGGTCTTAAAGGTCTTTTCCAACCCAAACCATTCAAAGATTACTCAACTTGTGCACAAAGTGAAAGCAGGTGACTAGTGTTAGGGGGAGGAAGCTTCTTCAGGCTCAGAAAGCTATTTAGTAATCTTATTTCACTACACCACATGTATTTAGAATGTTTGGCACTCCTTGTTTAAAATGCATGGGTTCCCTTCATGTTCCCTTGCAGTGCTTCCTGGTTGTATGCAATGCAAAATGCTAAAGAGAGAGCTTTAGCTAGGGCCTAAGTTAAGCATGACAGGCTTCTGAAAGTCACACAAACAAGTTTTTAGTTTGCTAGCTTGGTGTCATTCAGAGGGAGGAATAGCAAACATTAGCTGAGCAGCAGGCAACTGCATGGGCAGCTGTTATCTAAAGCTAACAGTACCTTAGCATGCAGAGGTATGGAAGGGGAGAGTGTAAGGATCTGCAGCACTCTGGTATCAAAACAGGAGGTCACGTTCTGCCCTCGGGCAAGTCTTCTGCAACCCCACTGAAGTGCTAAGGTGCTGTGCTTGGGACTGAGAGCAGGCCTGGGTCTACAGCCAGGAAAAGAAGCGTTCAAAAGCAGGGCTGCCAGTCTTTCAGGTTTGCTCCCAGCCTGGGCTGCTTGGTGTAAAGGCCTTGCAGCAAAAGAAACAAGTTTCTTGGCCTTTATGAATGCAAGCTCTTCTAGAGAAGTCCTAGGCAATATTCTTTACTTTTTTAAGCTTTGTTTTCTTCTTGCTGTTTCTTTCAGGCCACTGTGTCACTCCAGTAAAAAAAAAAAAAAATCTGTATGAAAATCAGAATTAATCTGTTGCAGATAAGGGAAGTTGGGTTTAGTGTCTCAGAGTAAGTGCTGGAAGAAGTATGGCTAAGAAAAATATGCAACAAGAAGGAACTAAAATTGCCTGAATTCAAGGATCAAATCTTCATGACCCTAGAAGGGGTTGCCCAGGGAGGTGGTGGAAGCCTCACCCCTGGAGGTGTTTAAGGCCAGGCTGGATGAGGCTCTAGACAACCTGATCTAGTGTGAGGTGTCCCTGCCCATGGCAGTGGGTGTTGGAACTGGATGGTCCTCGTGATCCCTTCCAACCCTGACCTATTCTATGATTCTAAGGCTCTGGATTTTGGGGAGAGATGGGAGCTGGTTTTGGTGCTGCCTGGGTGGGTTGGGCTGCCTGTGTAGGGATCAGAAGGATGGATTTCCCCTCAGATAGTCAAAAGAGGATTATAAAACCAGGATCTGTGCATTATAATTGTCTGCACTGTTATATAGATTTGATATGGCTTAAGCCCTGCCCCACCCCCAAGGACTCATATGTAATCAGGAAATTATATGCTTGGGTACAGGGCACAGGGACTCAAGAGATTACTCCCCCCCCCCAGGCATTTACTCAGATGCAAAACAAAGTGAAGGTGAAGCAAGGTGTATGTGCTGGGGTCTTAACAAGTGTCTGTGTGTGCATGTGTGGAAATGACAGTAAAATCCAGTGGTTTGGAAAGTGTGTCCATTGTTAAGTGCCTCTGACTTGCCAATAGCAGGTCAGCACCAGCTGGGGTGGGATGGGGAGGTTTGCAACTTTCAAAAACTTAGTTTGCTTTGACAAAATCTGATTGGAGTTGTCAAAAAATGTCCAAGCATTGGCAAGGTTGTGGTGGGGTTCTTATTTTTTTTTTTAATGATAAGGTTTGGAAGGGACCTCTGGAGATCATCCAGTCCACCCCCTCCTTGCCAGCCCAGGTTCACCTGGAGCAGGTTGCACAGGACAGGTGGATTTTGAATGGCTCTGGAGATGGAGACTCCATCACCACTCTGTTTCAATGCTCTGGCACCCTCAAAGTAAAGAAATTCCTCCTTGTGTTTAGATGAAACTTCCTATGTCCAAGTTTGTGCTTGTTACCTCTTGTCTTGGCACTGGGCACCACTGAAAAAAGGCTGGTCTCTTCTCCTGACACCCACTCCCTAAGCATTGATAAGATCCTCCCTCAGTCTGACCTTCTCTGCAGGACTTGGGACACCTGAGCCCAGCCTTTCTGCATAAGAGAAAGGCTCCCCCATCATCTTTGCTGCATCCTCCCAAGCAGTTCCCATATGTATACTCTCCTTATTTCAAAACTTCAAACTGATAGCAAGCTGAGCATAGACAGCTACAGGAGTGTTTTAATATCAAATAGTCCAGGATACATAATTAGGTTAGGACTTTCCAGGAGGCTGCAGTGGGGTGGGAAGTGCTCCCGTGGGAACCCCTCTCCTGGGGTGCTGAGGAGGAAAGATTCTGCCTGCCCCATGGCTGCCAGCATTGCTCACAGCCCTGTGTGCAGCATGTTTGCTCTTTGGCCCTGGCTTGGCAGCTGGAGTGGTTCCAGTCTCCTTGATAAACTGGGAGGTTGTTTTTGGGTTAGGCATGATTCACTGTGTTCAGACTGGGCTAGGTGAGGGAATGCATTACCTCTTCCTTAATTTACCCATCCGCAGCTTTTTCTTGCAAAGTCTGTCAGGGTTTGTGAATTGTGGAGCAACAGGAAACAAAAGGGGGAGTGTGGAAACTAAAAAAAAAAAAAAA
>VWYK01047284.1:0-10629 GCA_013399775.1 Semnornis frantzii
CTCATTTCTATAGCATTCTTCAGCAGCCACAGACAACTTCTGTATTAGAAAGAAAGTCCTTAGATGATGAATTGATTGTGAAAGTAAGTCCACTAAATCCTTCCATCCTCACTTACCAGTCCCTTCAGCATAGACTCAAGCAATTCTTTTTGCTGTAATAGGAACCTGCACCCCATTTTCCTCCATAAAAAATTACATTGTTATCCAAAGGCTTCTTCTACTTACTTATAGTAGTCATTTCAACTATGAATTAAGCAGTCGTGTCTTGTCTTGACTCCAGATATGTTGACTCAAAGTGTGTCTCCTGCCTGAGATCAGGACATGCTGATATCTTTCAGCTGCAAACACAGTTAGCTTTTTAACATGGCTGCTCTCTCCTTAGCATATATAATCTCCTGATATACTTATCACATGAAGCAAACAAATAAAACACTCTGTGATTTTTTTATAGCACTGTAGTATAAAAGAACTTGGGCTGTAAGGCACAATCGCAGTCCAAATATAATATAATTTAATAGAATATCCCCATTATGGAAATAAATTAATATTTTATATTAAACACATTAGCTCATAAAAAAACCCTCAGAAATGAATCATTAATCACCTCCACATCTTAAATTTATACACGTGGGAAATTTGCTTGGATTGTTATATGCTGACATATGTGACATAAACTGCTCTGCGCCGAGACACAAGCATTTATTTTAAGCACTTAATTTTCAAGACCTAGTTACATACTACAAATATGGATGGATGGATTCTGTGATTCTGTGTGTGTCAGTAATGTGGCTTTTCATGCAATTCCATTATACAAACACCTCAGCAATAAGCAAGCAAGAAAGTATCACTAGAATGTGCCAATTCTATTTTAATCTCAGGTAGAGTTTGTGCAGATGTGTACATATATCTGGAGTACTGTGTCCAGATCTGGTGCCCTCAACATAGGAAGGACGTGGACCTGATGGAGCAGGTCCAGAGGAGGGCCACAAAAATAATTAGGGGGTTGGAGCACCTCTGCTACAAGGGCAGGCTGAGGGAACTGGGAGTGTTCAGCCTGGAAAAGAGGAGGTTCCGGGGAACCCTAATAGTGACCTTCCAATGCCTGAAGGAGACCTATAAGAAGGCTGCAGAGGTATCATTTACAAAAGCCTGCAGGGATAGGACAAGGGACAATGGTTTGAAATCAGAGAAGTGGAGATTTAGATTGGATGTTAGGAACAAGTTCTTTACCCTGAGGGTAGTGGAACACTGGAACAAGTTGCCCAGCAAGGTAGCTGAGGCCCCATTCTTGAAGATATTCAGGTTCAGGCTGAACAAGGCTCTGGGGAGTCTGATCTAGTGGAGGATGTCCCTGCTGATTATAGGGGGTTGGACTATGTGACCTTTAGAGTTATCCAGCCTTCCTTTGGACCTTTCAACTCAAACCATTCTATGATTCTATATACATTATGAGAATGTGGCTTATCAATTTGCCAGGTTTTAGTGGAAAATGTCCTTTATTTGATCTTTCCTTCACAGTCAAGCTCTCTACCAGAAATTTAGCCCTTAGTGAGGTTAAGCTTCAGGGAAGTGGTACAGTAATTAGCAAGTACAAGAGTTAGTTCTGTAGGGAATTCAGAAATAAGAGCTTTCCTGATGGGATAAATAATGGCAGTACAGAAATAAAAACATTTTTTAATAACACTTGATATATTATTAAAATCAGTCTCTGCTGAATTCTCTCACATGGATATGAAAATTCTTTTGTGCAGTGGCTGGCACAATTTAGAAATGTCCAATGTTAAAATAGAGGCTTCAAGTAATTTCTCAGCTGAGAACTTTAAAGATAAAGCAGACTTAATTAAGGAGCACACATTGTTTCCCCAACACCCTAAGCAAGAAAGTTCTTACCTTTTAGGTTTTTTTTTTCCTCTTGCACACTGAATTAACAATCTAAATAAAGTGGACATTTGCAATATCTGGCAAACAACTTGATGTCATTTCTCATTACAGCAGCCCTATTATTCCAGAGTGTGCCTATGAACAACCATAATAAAAATATGCAAATTTGCCAGTATATTTTGCCCTTAGTCATATGCAACTCTTGGCTTACTGTGTGTAATTAGCATACAAAACTAAATTGGTGTCAGAGTTCTTGTTCACTTGCTTTGCGGTAAATATAAGTTAAATCAACAGGTTGGCTTAGGTTTTAGGCAGGGAAACAAATAAAATCAGTACTTTTTCAATGCAGAAGAATCATTCTGCAGCCATTCATTTCCATTTACTTTGCAACAATCTTGAATAAGTTGATTTTGAAGGGGTTGGGGGGGAGTGTATGAGGGAGGGAAGGAAAAAAAAAAGTGCTTTGCATATCCTATAAAGGACATCCAAATAATTTCCTTGAATTATTGTTGAAAAACAGTAAGAGTTTGAATTTTTTTTTCTGTGCTACATAGGAACACTAATTTGATTAGAGTTTTATTATAGCACAACTTCAATCTATGACACAAATGTAATTTGACCACATTCTAAAGTACTTTTAAATGGGAATACTCACTGGGTAGGATGGCATGAAGTATGCTGATTTTCCTCATTATTAGAAGACTACCTTATATGATCTCTAGAAAAACAGAGGATTAAGACTTCTCCCCAAGCTCCTAAGTCCCCAGGAAGACAACCGTATTTAATAAACAAAGGCCTTGCAAAGTGGAAATGAACAATCCATCTCCTACTGTTATGGGGACAGGGTAATTAATTACTGCGAGATGATATTTTAAAATATTAACATAGAGTTTATTAATATTAAATATTCAGAACTTGCATCATCCCGATCAATATTTAATAATAATAACAGGTTCTTCGCAACATTATGGAAACTATGTACAGGTTATAATAGGGTCTAGAAATAACTATTAAATATAAACATTAATTGAACTCTATATAAACTGGCAGAGAAGGCTTTGCGGTCAGTACACCGCTTGCGGTCAGTACGCCGCTTGCTCACTAGATGGACGCAAGGAGCAACTTTCTGCTTAGGGCAGAAGGCAATTAATAATTCCAAGAGGCTTTTGGCATTTACTCACAGAATTATATCTGACAGTACCCAAGGCTCGTAGCAGGGTTGCTGTCGGTAGCCATCAGAGACTTTAGAGTTTCCCCAGGCTTCTGGGGAAAGAAGGCAGACGATCTCTGACCTGTTCCTGGCTCTCTGGATGATTTGTGTTCTCTCCAGGGCTTCCGTCTGGGTAGTAGGTTTCCAGGTGCAGTCTGGGCACGGTGTCACGCCGGCTGTGCAGGCCGAATGTGTGGAGGTTTCAGAGCCTCAGCTCAGGATCAATGAGGCAGCAGGCGCAGACACACCTTGTAGTGGCAAAGGCCTCTGTGCTCCCTGCTCATCTCCTTTTATCTAATACAGCCTGAGACTAATGGGCCTTTGGACACAGGATAGCCAATCAAATGGCAGTTAGCCAAGATTTGNCCCAAAACAGCAGGAGGGAGAGCAGAAAAACATGCCTGGGCAAGCCAGGAGAGGTACAAGCCAAATTTGGCCTGCTTAGGCCTACCACAACACCTACTATAAATTAAATCACTCTGTAATACAGTTTAAAACAAAACAGTACTTCTGGTGGCATTCGGTCAAGTTAAAACCAAGCAGATGGCAACATAGGCACAGGGTTGTGTGTGTTTCTATGTGCACAAATATTATTGCAGATCAGAGGAAATGATTCATTGTTCCATGTTAATTCTTTGTAGACGCTTGTCAGCATTGCGCACCACTTCCAGTTCAGGAGGAATGAAAGCAAAGTTTGTTTCTGCTTCAAAGGAATCCAACTCAGAAAAAGCTTTGCAGATTTGGGTTCAGAAGCACAAGCAGAACAGTGTCATTACCATGGTATTGACCTAAAGAAAAAGAGAATAAAGAATTTATGGCTTTTTGGTTGGATCTATAGACATAATTTATTTCCTCAGATATGTAAAGTATTTAGGGAAAGAATGCAGGCTCTGCTGAAGCAGAGTCAATATTCTTAATCTAAACAATGTTACTTGAGAATACTAAGCTAACAGGAGCTGAAAAGTGTTGCCCAGAAATGTCAGCTCAGTGTTCTTCTGAGTGATGAGGAAATCAATATGGCAGTTCAAAAGAATTAGTGGTTTCTGCCAGGAACAGATCCACCTGAATCAGGGAGAGGAGGCACAGGGGACTTCAGTGATGCCCTACACCAGGCCCTGGCTTAATATGGCTGTGTAGTGTAAACATGATGCTACTGACACTGCAGCGGGACCTGCATGTGGTCTCATTCATAGCTGATTATGACAGGGTTGGTTACACTTGTTAAGGCAGGGACCATGAACTTGATATTTACATAACAGAAGAGCTGGAAGGCAGAGAGGCAAGGGCAGGCTGCCTGGGTTTAATGATGGTGCTGCCCTGCGTGTTGCAAGAAAGCAGCAATCTGCTATATGAAGCCTACAAGAAGATACACAACCCACAGCTCCTCATAACCCTGCTACCACAGTGATGTACTTACAATGTCACAGCAAATCAGCTTTTTTTCCACAAGATATGGGTATAGAATAATTTAATAAGGCAAGACAACACAGTTTGTATCATCATATGTCATACGAATGGCTCTGCTGCTTGCCATACTAGCATAGGTTAACTCCAATGAGTTCTTGGCAGCTTTGATTGTTTCCTGCTTGTTTTTAATTTTATTTTTATCACAGCACCTTTCTTGACATGAGTGCCTGTTGTACTTTACTTCACCCACAGATCTCTTTTCCCCCAAATTCACTGCTTCCATTACCTGTACCCGCATAACTTACCTTGCCTTGGCAGAAGAGAAAGAATATATGGCCTCCTCCTCCTGAAGTAATCAATACTGCTGCAAAGATAAGACAGCCAGCAAAGGCTAGCAAATAAGTGCCACTTCTATCTTCAACAGCCCTCCATAGGTGACATTTGCAATGCTTTTAATCTCAATTGACCTGACCCAAGGGGAGGATGACAAAAGCCTCTGCTGAATCAGAGCTCCTGAGGTTACTGCTTCACTGGAGAATCACCACCTTGTGTCACATTGCTTTTCTTAGCTGAACATGAGCCTGCAGTGTGAGTACAGCCCAGACAGCAACGGAGTCCTGGGCTGCAGCAAGAGCAGTGTGGGCAGCAGGGCAAGAGAGGGGATTCTGCCCCTTTGCTCTGCTCTCCTCAGACCCCATCTGGAGTCCTGGGTGCAGTTCTGGAGCCCCCAGCACAGGAAGGACATGGAACTGTTAGAGTGAGTTCAGAGGAGGCCACGAAGATGCTCAGAGGGCTGCAGCAGCTCTGCTATGAGGACAGGCTGGAAAAGTTGGAGCTCTGCAGCCTGCAGAAGAAAAGGCTTTGAGGAGACCTTGGAGTGGTCTTCCAGTATCTGAAGGGGGCTACAGGAAGGTTGGGGAGGGACTAGCAACAAGGTCTTGCAATAACAGGACAAGGAGGAATGGGTTTAAAGTGGCAGAGGGGAGATCGAAACTGGATGTTAGGAGGAAGTTGTTTGCAGTGAGGGTGGTGAGACACTGGCACAGGTTGCCCAGGGAGGTCGTGGCTGCTCCCTCCCTGGAGGTGTTCAAGGTCAGATTGGATGAGGCCTTGAGTGACCTGTTCTAGTGGGAGGTGTCCCTGCCTATGGCACGGGGGTGGAACTGGATGAGCTTTGAGGTCCCTGCCAACTTAAAAACATTCTCTGACTCATAAATACTAAACCCTTAGGCTTTGCAAAGATGTTTGGTGCACCATGGATGAGCTCTGTAATGAATGATCACCAAACAGTGAACACTTCTGTGTTTAAAAGTGACACAGGATGTACCCTAAAGCAGTAGCACTGTAGATTATACTCTGGGATAACTGGACTTCTAGCAGAGCCTTTGGCTAACATAGATGTAATGAAACACTAACAGCAGCTTCACAGGACAGAGACAGCTACTGGAAGAGCTCTGTACCCACCATTTTCCATGGGGGTGTATACAGTCAGCAGGGTGAGACAGGTAGACCCTTACAGAGCAAAAGTTCACATCAATCCTTTTGAAGAAGAGAAATGATACAGAGAGTGCTGCCTAACAAGTCAAACCCTGATTTAAAATGTTACATTCTTTCCAATTATTTTATTTCTTTCCTCTGGCATTTAAAAGATGTTTCATTGATGGTTAGACATAAAGGGATGCAAAAATAATTATCTTGATGGAAGCCAAACAACAAAAGAATACAAGAAAGATACAACTTTATCAGTGTTCTCTTGTAAATTGGTCACAAGTTGAATAAATATTAGTTCCTTCCAAGCAATATCTAAGAGACTGCCACTATTTTTCCAAAATGCCATGTATGTAACATTTTGCAAGTTTAAGCTTGTGTGGTTTGTGATGAATCCCAGAGGTCAGTCATCTTCCAGAGACATGGCACTGGTTGTCTGTAGAGCAGGACTTGAGCACAGAGGGGTGAGGAACAGTTCCTGAAGCTTCTTTGCAGTCATCAGGCCTTAGTGACACTCAATAGGAAAATTCTTAACACACACATACACACACACCCACACCCCCACACACCCACACCCCCACACCCCAAGACCTAGATAAGCAGGCTACTTAGCAATTAAAGACAACTCCATAACCAGAACCATGCTGTATTAGCTGCATTATGCTCAGATTTGGAATGGGGCAGGAAACTTTTCAGGAACAAGTAAGAGCCAAAAGAGGCATTTTCTACCTAAAGCACTTAGATTGATTTTGCAATTAAGAATGAACATTGCATTTCTTTCCAGAGACAAAACATCTCAGAATCACAGAATGTCAGGGGCTGGAAGGGACCTCGAAAAATCATCCAGTCCACCCCCCCTGCCAGAACAGGATCACCTTGAGCACATGCAGGTGGGTCTTGAATATCTCCAGAGAGGGAGACACCACAACCCCCCTGGGCAGCCTGTTCCAGTGTTCTGTCACCCTCACAGTGAAAAAAGTCCTCCTCATGTTTCCATGCAATTTCCTATGCCTCATCTTACACCCACTGCCCTTTGTTTTGTCATTGGGCATCACCAAGCAGAACCTGGCTCCATGGTGATTTAATACTCCAGCTGATTCAATATTTAAAGGGAGAGGTTGAGGTCTGAAGATCTGGATTAAAAAAAAAATAATAAAAAAATCAACTGATTAGACAAATAATGAAGCTTATTTCATAAGACATCTTTCATGACAAGATATTAAAATGCCCAGTGGCGAGTCAAAAAGATTCAAACACTGGTGATTGAAACAATGATCCTTAAAATAAATACTAATTAATTGTATTTCAACAATTTAAACAAAACCATCCCAAAGTCTTTCTTGTGGGTAACACAGTTTAGTTTCTAGCTTTTATATATCACATCTCCTCAGCAACTAATTAGTGTTTCTTATTCCAGAAGGGTTTTAAGCACTCGCTGAATGCTGTCTCATGTAACCTTTAAAACCTTCACAACTCAGTAGTAATTACAGATTGAAGTTGCTTCTATATTTTTTGCATGTTTGTTTCCAGGTCACTGGAATTGCCTGGGTTTGTCTCAATTTCTGTCAGAGTCCACATCTCATAGACTAGTCAGAACTGCAGCTGTTAGCTTCCTTCTATAGAAATGAAACCTCTGACACTCACCTGGGGAAAAAAAACAAAATAAACAACTTTTCAAATCACAGTAATGAGTAATTTGTTTGTAAGTCATGAATTGGGAGATTTGTTGTACTGGTGTTTCCCCAGGCATTTTCTCTCCATCTCAAGAATGAGGATGCTTCTGCCAAACTTTATCACCTGTTCAGCTACACAGCAGAACAGGAAAAAAAGAAAAAATCCCAAACTGATTTCTCTTGGTATCTCTCAGTGCAAATTTCATTTGGTGCAAATGGCAACATTCACTAGAAAACCTGGTGGCAACTTTATGCTGTAAAAGGATGGATTTTTGTTTTCCCAACAGAAACTTGCAGGAGTGTGTAGCAGAGTAGTGACGTTAATTGCTTTTGGATGCGATTCCTTCTTTGTGTGACTCGTAATTGCTGGTGATTTGCTAGAGCGCTACAGGCTGCCTGGTTTTGCCTGAAAGGATACAGGCAGCGAGGTGCTATGGGCTTGTTCTGACATACTTCTCTTCGACCATAAGATGGCAGACACAGCACATAAACTTTTAATAAGATACTGAAATTTACAATTATTAGCTCAATATGTATACGATGTTCATTGCTGTCCTGTGTGAACCAGAAAAAAAAAAGGTCTCACTGTACCATTATCTGCTCCTGCATTCCTGCTGTGCTATTATTTCATCATTGCAGTTTTCAAAACAACATGACTTGGCAAGAAAAAACAACAACAACAAAATAAAAACAAATTAAAAACTAAGAAAAAAACCACTCTCTCAGGCATAAAATGATTGTATTTTTGGTTAAAGTGCAGAAAACAACAGCACAACATAGGTATGGTAGAGCTTTTGTTTTGATTCAGCTGTTTAATATGCTGTAGGTATAAATGAGACACTTAAACCAAGCGTCAAAACTGAACCTTTCAGATGTTAATGTGATGATAGCTGTGTTATTATGAGCCTAATGATATCTAGTGCACACAAGAATACATAGGTGTCATGCTGGGAAACCAATGATCTGGCTCTCATTCTGACTGCAGGCAAAGAATATCTCATCAAAGCTATAAATTTCATGAGTCTGTTCCCAAATTTAAAACCCTTAAGGAAATGGCTTTCATGGTTCAACAGTTTTAAAGGGTTGCTCTTACTTGGCTTTGTAACAAGGAAATTAATAGTTCCTCCAAAACAAATCAGAATTATGCCATAGCTGCATGCATTTTCATGCTGGTGCCTCCAGCATTTTACTTCCTTTCCCAGATAACATCGCTGCAGAATCCACATTGAATTCACCATGGGGAAACATTTATTACCTGCTATGATTTTGCACGATAGCCTTAGATAGGTGATAGAAGTGGTTTACTCATCTCTATGTAAAAATTGTTTTCTTTAGGTCATGTGAAATAGAGTCAGTTTCTAATCAACCTTCACTTTTCACAGAGTAAAACCTATCCAGCCTAACGTCAGGGAGAGTTAGCTTCTGTAGCATGATGCAGAGCAACCAACCAAGAGGTAGACAGCTTATGGGACTGCAATCACAAAGAAGCACTGAAGTGATCTACTTCTCTGTCAGGATGCTTTCTTCCCTGTGAAAATTCTGACCGTGCAAATATGGAAATGCCTGAGAGAAATACCCATGTTTAAAACATTTCCTTAATGTAAAGGTATAAAAATGCTTTCTAATGAGCAGAAAATGAATTTTGTGTTAGGATTAGCTGTCGTGTGTCACTTTTCATGCATATATGCAGCATGACTAGGGCTGTTTGGGAGAGAAAAAAACCACCCACATAAATGAGCACCAAATGTCCAGCATAGCAATGCATTTGAATATATCAGTAACAAAATACTCTGTATTCTCATTTCAATCAGCAAGAACTTACACATATGCTGAGATTAAAATACAGACATATATCCTGTGTGTACAGAATGCTTATGAATGCACAGAATTTTACATCCAACTATTTCAATACTTGTAGAGCTATAAACAGGAGATAACAGCGTTTGTGCCAACCATGTCTTTAACTTGAGAATGCAGGGTTCAGAGTAAGGATCCTTGTGTGACAACAGAAAATAGGGAATGCACTGAGGGAATTAATCTAATAGCAAACTATTGCACATGTTACTATGCTGTATCTATGATACAACACAAACCATAGTCTTATAAATTAGAAATGTTCCTCTGTGTGTGATTGACAAGAACTTCCACATCTCAGATTGCTGACTCCTGTTGTGAGGCAGTGGAAGACTCAGATGTTATTTTCTAAGAACAAAAATTACAGTCATAGACAAATCTGCTCTTCTCTGAGCATCGTGATTGCAATAGCAAACACAGTGATGGAATCCACAAAATTCACAGTAACCAACTGTTCCACTGGGGAGAAAGAGCAATCATGGAGTACTGAACACAGACTAACAGTAATCCACCATAAGCTGCACAAAAAGCAGTAGATTTGCTTTAATACAAGGAAAATGACAGTTTCTCCTCAAGGATGGAAAACACAATCACTTTTAAAGCCACCCCAAAATAGCTATCACTGGTGCAGACCAGAAAACTGCAATTCCCAACTGGAACTGGAATTGAATAGTTCTCCAGCTAGACTGCCAGAGGTGCAAGTGACTCCTACCATCAAATAACTGCACGAAGGCAGAGAACAAATGAAGCAGACATTGGCTGCTTGAGCACACACACAGAGGAGTGTCTATGTATGATAAACTACAAAGAATGTACTGCCCCATTAAAATGTCTGTAATCAGCCAAATTAAAGCTGTCAAAACTTTTGCTCATCCCATCCCATAGCGTCTGAGCATCTTGAGATACGGTTTGAGCTTCACACACATGATGGTTGCTTTCAGCATCCAAGCTGCTTGTGTTGGCTGCACTGTGGACATACCTCTAATAAAAGCCAGTGTTCTGCATCAGATTTGCACCTTAGTTCTTCTGAAGAGTTACAGAAGTATCATGTCATAGTCATGTGGGAGCAGGTAGTAGTAGTCACTCTGGAACATGATGGTTGGACTTGCTCTTAGA
>VWYK01047285.1:0-30804 GCA_013399775.1 Semnornis frantzii
ATTGAATAACAAAATTATGATATTTGTGGATGAGCAGATCTGTCCCCTGGGACAGACTTGTCTCTGTGGTCTTCTACGAGAACCTGGGACTCCTCAAACCACCACAGCTGCAAAACTCTTGCACAGCCACAGAGCAGATAAATTAAGTAAACTAATTTGCTAAGACCTTAAGTATGTGAAGCTGTGTCCCAAACACTGTGCTGGTTTTCCAGATGAGGGACCGATACTCTTGTTCCACTATTCATTTATATTTTCTGGGGTACATCTAAATTGTCTTTCTCAATGCACTTCTTATATAATGGCAAGGAAGACTAATGACAGTGGCATTTGAAATGTTTTAAGTTCATTTGTATTCCTTGTACAGATGGCTTCTGCAATCGTGGTAAGTAACAGAGTAATAGCCAAGGAATTTCCAAGCCATTAATCCAAGTTTAAAACAGAAGCATCCAACAGCAAGCTGCAGAAATTGCTTGGAATGTTAATAGAAAGTGCTTCTGGAAGGAATACTCAATTGTTGTTTCTTTCTCTTGAAAGCCATTTACTGAAAGTGACATGTTGATTTATGGTACTTTCTGTCTTTCTTTCCAGAACTCCAGTGCAGATCATCGGGTTCGACTGGACCTTGGGCTTTGGGACAAATTCAGTGAACTTGCGACAAAGTGCATTATTAAAATAGTGGAATTCGCAAAGCGATTGCCAGGCTTCACCGGTCTGACCATTGCAGACCAGATCACTCTACTTAAAGCAGCCTGCCTGGATATACTGGTAGGTGTTATAACATCATTGTTACACTACTAATGCATTTTCTCTTCTTTTTGCTGTATTTGTCAGGGTTGCAAAATTGAACTTACCATGTCTGGTCCATCGTGAGTGGAATCTGGCACATCTACAGATGTGTTAGGTGGAATGAGCTTACTTTTCCAAAGGACTCTTATTAGTTTGTGGATGTGCTCCAAGGGCACGTTTGGGTGTTGTGGCAGCAACTTGAAAGAAGTGCTACTTGGGGAAATGTATTTATTCTTAACATTGAAGAGAGTCCTGATTCTCTTTGCTTTCTCCTACCCGCAAAACGTAGTGCTGTGTATGAAAGGTGCCTAGAAAGCCAGTCCTCTATGTAAGATTGTAGGAGCATGCCTGTAGTAGTGGGGTAATTAACGCCGGATGATATTTTCAAATTTTAATATTGTTTATTACATTTCAATATTCAGAACTCTGTACATCCCTATCACTCATTTTAATAACAATCAGTTCTTTGCATCGGTCATGGAAACTTTACACAGGTACTAACAGGCTCGAGCAGTAACTGGTGATAATATCTAACATTAATTGAACTCAATTGGACTGGCAGAAAATGTTGCTGCAGTCCGTGCACCGCTTGCAGTCAATACTCTGCTTGCCCACTAGAGGGACTCGAGGAACTCCTTTCTGCTTGTGTCAGAAGGCAATGGTGAGTTACAAGAGGCTTGAAGTAGTTACTCATAAAATATGATCTCCTGACTGTCAGGGCTGGCTACAGCTTCAGACAGTACCCAAACACTTTCAGGGGATTCTTGTCACACACTGCGACTTCTGATTCTTCCCAGGCTGCTGGGGAAAGGAGGCAGACATCTCTGACACGGTCCTGATCTCTCTGGATGATCTGTGTATCTCCAGGACTTGCTGTCTTGGCAGGAGGCTTTCAGGTGCAGGCAGGATGCAATGCCATGTGCAGTCTCAGCACAGTGTCACGCTGGCTGTGCAGACCGATTGCGTGGAGACGTTTAGAGCCTGCTTCTGGTAAACTCTTGGCAGGCAGTTTCTAGGCAATTCAGGGTATAAGACAGCATGAATACAATGGCAGAGAGCAGATACAAGGGCAGAGCACAGGTTGTGGTACCTGCTCATCCGTTTTTATCCATACAGTCCAAGACTAATGAGCCTTTGGACACAGAACAGCCAATCAGAATGGCAGTTAGCCAAGCTTGACCACATTAGCTGAAGCCATAGGCTTGCTTTACCCTTTTTTGGGCAGAACACAGCCTTGCACAAGGCAGGCACAAGCTGAGCCTGTGTGCCTTGTTTCCCACAGGATGCAAAGGGCCAGGGTACCCAGACTCAGTGGCTCCAGGTTCTTTGTCCTCTTTCCTGTGGTTGCTTCTCCCCAAAACAGAGGGAGGGAGAGCAGAAAAACATCTCTGGGCAAGCCAGAACATGGATAAGCCTGTTTTGGTCTGCTTAGGCCTACCATGACAATGCCCTATCTGCAGTTGTGAAGTAATTCAAAGAAGAAGATACCGGTCTTCAGAATGAGGTTTTTGGAGCCTAAGAGCCACAAGCCTCCAGCACACAGATCTCCTCCCGCTTTCACCAGCACTACAGGCACCTATGAAGTGGGCACCACAATAGTTGCCAGCTGACTGAAATGTAATTTTAACCAGGCAAGTATGCAACCTGCAGCATGGAAACACACAGGTGGGCTTGGGGATTTCTCCAGACCTTGCTTTGCCACCATGGCAAGGCAAGCTCTCTAATATCCCCTGCTCACAGGTTGGTTCTGTCATGCTGACCTTCAAGAAGCCCTCAGGGATTTCAGTGTTTTGTTCTCAAGATCTTAGAGGTCTTCAGGCTTTTAGTGGCAAATAAGATCCTTTCTATTGGATGTAGCAGTAACTTTCTGTAGAACATTTAGCATTTTCGGTGTGTTTTAAACATGTTTTAAACATATTTTCAGTATTTTCTTCTGAGCATAAACTTTGAGGTCTTTGTTGAGCCAGGCATGGCAAAACAGCCAGTCATGTTTTTTGGCATCGCATCTGAGTTTAAACTAGGGAATTTGAAGTAATTAATAGTGGAATTTTTGGAAGTGGACTGCTTTAAACAGTGTTACATTGAGGAAGACATTAACTGCCATGACCCTTCTCTCCTGTTTTGTCAAAAGCTGTTTTGAAGAGTTGCATCTAGGGGACATTGATCGAGGAGCAAGAGGAGTAGAGACACTGTTCTTTGGCCTGTAAAAAAGAGACTGTTGAGGTTGCCCTGCCATGCTCAAGAGTCACCTCTTGTTCTTCCCTTCATCAGTGCAGACTGCGCATGTTCCCTCTGCAGGGCAGGGCCCTCGGTACCCTCTGCCTGCTGTCCTTGCCATCTCTCTCTGTGAGTTAGGTTCCCCCTACACCAGAAGGCACTCAGTAACTGAGGAACCTGTGGCACTGCCTCGAGTGTATTCTGCCTGAGGTCGAGGGATGGGAATTTCTTTGTGCTTTGCTGTTGTAACCAGGAGCAAAGGATTAATACAGAAACTACCTGAAGGTGGTGGGGAGGAGTTGGGATGTGGCATAAATCAGTATGCCCAAACTCTTTACCCTTAAATGTTTAACTTACAAGCTGCCACCATCTATTTGTTGCTGGAGCCATAGCTGCTGGAAGAATTACCCCAGAAGCAGTCACAGCCCCTGTTGCATGGCTCCCTGTGGCAGCTCCACTGACTGGTTGTGTCACCAGCTGTCTGGGCAACATCAAGTGTTTAGGGGTAGCCTTTCTGTTAGCAGTTTTAGCTGAAGTGCCTAGGTAAGGGCACTGCATGGCCTTCAGTCAGAGTGACTAAATAAAAGCCTAATTGCCAGATTAGAAAAGGAATAATGCAGCAGGTGGTAAATGGTGACTTCTTTATTTCAACTAATTAATGGGTAGAAAGGGTTGATTCTTTAACAACATTCACTACTCTTGCTTTGTGACTGTGTGGCAACATTCAAGCTATGGTTATGAACTTCGTTGGGCCTTGTCATTCCTGATCAGCTGCTCATTCTTGGTTTGTTTTTCACAAAGCCACAGAAGGTGACACATATGAGGAAGCAGGGCATAGTGAGTGCTGCAGGGAGTTGAGGCTTTCCCAAACCCAGGAGAAGACATGGTTGCTGTGCAGAGTCCTAACTTTCCTGCATGACATTTGCACAAGCTTTGTGTGGCTATTTTACATGCTGCTTTAAAAAAGAAGGGATAATTACCATGAGCACAGTAATGTGCAGTGCATATGCTGGCTGTGAAGTGCCCATACCCATTAAACCCACACCACCTGCACATCACTGCTTCATGAGCACCTGCTGCCGGTGCCTGCCTGTGGGCTGTGTGAGCACAGCAAGTGTGGACGTGAGCCTCACCAGTGCACACTGATCCCATGGACTTGTCCCCAGAGCCATGGCATGTGTGAGGAATGGTGTGGGGCTCTCACCCATTAGGACCCCAGTTCTCAACACCCACCCAGCAGCACTGCCTCTGGGCTATGGGGAGTCTTAACCATTTATAGACCCTGCCAAGATCTCTGCTTAGTTGGTTCATGGATACTTAAACCCCAGTTAAATAGACTGACAAAGGAAATGGTGTCAGGAGCTCAGTAAGCTCCACTTGAGATGTGCCAAAGAATTGTTTTGGATACAAACAAGCAAAATCTCTGGAAGGGAGATGATGTCAAGCCTTGCAAAGTAGCTGAAGGTGCTGATTGTGGGTGGTGGAACTTGTATCTGCTCTGGCGCCAGTGCTTCAGAGGTGAAGTTAGTAAGATTCAGTCAGTAACCCTTGCCAAATGAGTGCTGCTGTCTGCTGGCACACTGGCCCAGCAGTGGTGAGTGCCCACAGCCTTGCCAAGTCTGCCAAAGTGAATGTGAAGGGTCCAGAGCATCTTAAATCCAATGGATAAAATGCTGCTAAGTCCTTGGGCACTAATACTTAATAATGTCATTTTTGCTTTCTCTTGTAACCCCCTGCACATTCGTGCTGGGAAGGCACTTGTGTGTGTGGTATAATCCTGGCAGTTTGTGGATTACTTCAGAGTCATCTCTTTGAGTTTCTCCTTTGGAGAAACTGTTCCAGCCAGCTAAGGCAGCTAGCATCAAAAAACAGGGTTTCTTAAAAAAAAAACCCAAACCAACAAGCAATCCCATAGTTTGCCTTAAATAGCATGGTTTAGAGGAGTAATGATTCTCTGGTAGCAATAATTTTGTACATAGAACTGTCTGGATAGTCTTTGTTTTGTGCAACCCATGGGAGTTTTGCTTTGCACTTCATAACTGAATCATGCTTTAAGAGATAAATAGTCCTTAAAACAAAGAGTCCTTTAATCATAGGCAAGAACCTTATTTACGGCTGCAAGTGGTGTTTAAGAGCAGTGACAACTAAAATACTTGGCTTAGTTCCAAAATCTACACAACACTGAGGACATTAGGAGGTTGTCTTCTAGATAGTGGCTGAGCTTAAAATGGAGAAGGAGACCATGAGTCTTGTTTTGAAGTACAGACATTTCCCATATGTTCTTTGGTGAATGTGAGCTTAGAAGCAGCTTCACTAATGCTGGAAGCTTGCCCAAGGAAGATTTAGTACTGCATCAGCAATATCCATGTTGTTTTGCAGATACTGATGAAGGACATGCATTTTTTAAAAGACAGCATTTCAAAGTGTCTGTCTTGGGGTTTAATAAGAGTGCATCGTGGGGTAATGGTGAAGGAATGCAGGAGAAACCTGAGACCAAATTGCTCCAGTCGAGCTAAATGTGTTGGGGAAGGTGCATATCTGAACTTCAACTGTGTCAGTGCTCAGCAGAGCCACTGCAGCTCCTCCAGTTGACAACTGGTGCAGCATTTAGAGACCTGTCCTGCTTGCTGCCTCAGTTCAACAAGACCTTTGTATTTAATCCTAATTTTTGCAAAGCCCTTGGCAATCTTCTGTGCATGCCTTCAGGGACTGTAGGCTGGGTAACTTTACTTCAGATTCATTTCCAATGAGGATCTAGGGTGGAAGTCTTCCTCCATGTTAGCCCTGGGGAGGCAATAATCTGGGAGGTCTTCACTGAGTACCCCAAACATGCACCCTCCAAGAGAGTAGAGGCTTATGAGGAGTGAGCATGGAGAGCCTCGCAGCAAGGGAGCCAGCAGGCTGCTGTAAAGTAGGAGACATGCTCAACCTGTGGGCTGTTTGGGGTGACTCTTCCAGGGCACCCCAGTCCCTGCAGGCTGGGAGTCTCAGGGCTGTGTGGCACTGGCAGCTGGTAATGAGACTTGCCCTCAGAGAAAGGATATGGGGGAACTATATCTGCAAGCCCTGTTTGGGCAGCTGCCCAGGAGGCTGCAAGGCAGCCTTCGGAAATCACCACAACTGATTTAGTTCAAAGTCCTGCTCTGCTAATTTGTTGGGCTAGGAGTCATGAGGATGGGGAGGGGGAACTCCTGTTGCTAAAACTTATCAATTAAAAGAGCACTCAAACAAAAGGGGTAACTTATTCCCCAGCTGAGCTAAGGTAAAGTCAGTACAGAGCCTAGTTCCTCCAAAACATGGATCATCACAGGCCACACATACTGGAAGGCAGCTACTCTATGTGCAGGCTTCAGGTGGGATGAGCTGCACTCCAGTTTCTCTTGCATGCCATTAGAAAAGTAAACCAAGTAGCTCTTGGCTAGTAAGTAAACCAAGTAGCTCAATAAATATGCAAAGTTCTCAAACCTTGCTTTTCTTGACAAAAACAAACTCTGCATGCTGCTACTTCTCTCTATACAATTCTTCTAATGATTTAAAAGCATTACCAAGAGCAAACGTTAGGGGTTAGTTGTTGCTGGTGGCAGTGCAGGATATGGGAAACGTCCTGTCTTCTTTTGACAGTATGTGCCAATGTTAATTTCTGCCCATAATCCTGAAATACAGTTTGGTTATTACATAAAACCTTTGTAGTTACCAAGCAGCCTTTTAAGATCACTTATATTAGTGGGGAATTTGTGGTCAAGGGAGAATGTGAGTGCCATGCGTTTCTATTTGTGCCTGTAATTCAAGAGCTTACTGCAATTCAGGGGTAGAGGAACAATGTGCCCCACCACATGGAGTGTCAGTGCTGCAGTGTACAGCCGCAGTAAGAATAGTGCTGAGACAGAAAATAGTTGAAGAGCCTTCTGCAGAAATATGTCCTATTAAGTCTCTTACCAGGGAATTTAAGAAGATAAATAAAAGCTTCTCTCTAGGTCTGTTACATGCCATATCCTCCTTATTCTCTTAAGCAATCTGGAGCAGTGTTGCCAGGCAGATGCCAAACCCAAACTGGTCATCCACCAAGGGCTGGGGACTCTGATTCAGAGATTCAGCATCTATAAGAGTAATTAAGATTCTCCTTGTGCTCACTTACATGCATTTAAATCATCTTTGCTGAATCTTTAAAACCAAATAGGATGGCTGTATGGGAAATAAATGCAGTCCAGCTCTGAGGAGGTACAGCTGTAGCTCAGCTGAGCTCAGTCAGACTTCTGCATGCCTTTTTGCATTTAGTTTAGGGATAAGCCTTCTCCCACCTCTATTTTAAACATTAAGCGCTGGTATACAGAACAGAAACATGTCAAAGTTATGGGCATCTCTTTTGTGTGATCTTTAAAGCAGTGTTCATTAGTACCAGCTGTACAAATAAGCCTGTGTTCTACGAAGTTTATCATGAGACACACCCTGGGTTTGCTCTGGGAGGCCAAAACCTTCACCTGTTCACTCTGTCTGGCCATGCTGCCACTTCTGCTGTGACAGCACTCTCCATGCTGCAGTTACGCGGGGGACATTTACTAACAAAGTGCAGAGCGTCCTCAGTGTTTTATTTGTGTTGTGCATTCCTGCATGGCCAGTTAGAGGTGTGAATCCCCACCCTCCCCTTGAATGCTTTCATGCAGGGTCAGTGTGGGGTGGGCATTAGCATACAAAGCAAACTTACCAAACCAACACTGCCCAGGCTTGCACAGAAGTGAAGGACACCATTGGCAGTGGTGGATACACTTTGCACCAGGCAGGCAGGGTGCACATCTTTACCAGCACTCTTGGGAAATGTCAGAGCCGTGAGGAAGGCTGGAGGCCTATGGGGCTAGTGAAGAAGCAACAACAACTGTAAAGTAAAAATGCTGGGCCAACTGCTCAGGCTGCTGTTGGGCCTGTGGCAGCCCTGTGAGCGGCCGTGTGGAGGTTCAGAGCTTGATAATCCACTCAGGTGCGAGTGTCCTGGCAAATGACATCTCATGGAGACTGTAACTTCAGCTGCTCAGGAGACAGAGGCCTCTACACTGCTGTCTGGGGAGCCCTCACGCAGGGGTTATATTCACACAGTTGTGTTTTTCCACTTGGTGTCACAGAAGAAAGGGAAGCACCCCCCAAACACCAGTCTGTGTTCTGCCTCTTGCCAACTCAGCTGCCTGCACTCACTCGCACCAGGTACCAGAGGTGATTTGTCTTTACCAAAGTCACAGCCCAGAGAAGCACTGTCATGCAAAACTGAGCCCCAAAAGCAGTGAACTCTGTGTGTGTCAGAACAGGTGAGGTGGTATGATGGTTTTGCTGCATAAGATCAGCAGAGAAAGACCATTTTACAGTCAAGTCCATGTAGCATACTCATTAGAGAGCGGTTTATGTGAGTATGATGGCAGTGATGGTGACCTGAGTGCTGACACTTGCATAGATGTTTTGATTATTCCATAATTAGAGGGCAGGGATCCATCCAGAGGGACCTGGACAGGCTGCAGAGGTGTGCCCAGGCCAACCTCAGGACATTCAACAAGGCCAAGGGTAAGGTCCTGCACCTGGGTAGGCAGAATCCCAAGCACAACTGCAGGCTGGGTGCGGAATGGCTGAGAGCAGCCCTGAGGAAAAGGACCTGGGGGTGTGGGGTGATGAAAAGCTCAAGATGAGGCTGCAGTGTGAGTGCAGCCCAGACAGCAAGTGTGTGCTGGGCTGCAGCAAGAGCAGTGTGAGCAGCAGGGCAAGGGAGGGGATTCTGCCCCTTTGCTCTGCTCTCCTCAGACCCCACCTGGAGTCCTGTGTGCAGTTCTGGAGCCCCCAGCACAGGAAGGACATGGAAGTGTTGGAGTGGGTCCAGAGGAGGCCACCAAGATGCTGAGAGGGCTGCAGCAGCTCTGCTGTGAGGACAGGCTGAGAGAGTTGGGGCTCTGCAGCCTGGAGAAGAGAAGGCTTCCAGGAGACCTTAGAGTAGCCTTCCAGGATCTGAAGGGGGCTACAGGAAGGCTGGGGAGGGACTATTGACAAGGTCTTGGAATGACAGGACAAGGGGCAATGGGTTTGAACTGGCAGAGGGGAGATTGAAACTGGATGTTAGGAGGAAGTTGTTTGCAGTGAGGGTGGTGAGACACTGGCACAGGTTGCCCAGGGAGGTTGTGGCTGCTCCCTCCCTGGAGGTGTTCAAGGCCAGGTTGGAGGAGGCCTTGAGTGACCTGTGCTAGTGGGAGGTGTCCCTGCCTATGGCAGGGGGTTGGAACTGTATGATCCTTGAGGTCCCTTCCAACCTTACCATTCTATGATTCTATGATTCTATGAAAGTTCCTGTTGTTAAACTTCTATTGTAAAAAACACAAAAAATACCTGTAGTCAACGGACTTTATTTATGCTGTATAGGAAAATCTTTGTGCTACTAGAACTGAACAAATTGCACTTTGATTTTGGGTGGTTTTGACCTGACCACGTGCTGCAGTTTCGTGCATCATTTGCCACACATAGAAAATGCAACAAACCTCTTGTGCGTTGAATTATTTGGGTTTGGGGTTTTTTTGTGTGTCCTTCCACAGATCCTCAGAATTTGCACAAGATACACACCAGAACAAGACACCATGACCTTCTCGGATGGCCTTACCCTCAACCGCACACAGATGCACAATGCCGGATTTGGCCCTCTGACTGACCTGGTGTTCACCTTTGCCAACCAGCTCCTGCCTCTGGAGATGGATGACACAGAAACAGGTCTCCTTAGTGCCATCTGCTTGATCTGTGGAGGTATTGTACAATGCAAGCTTGGATGCCTTTGGAAAGGAGAGACACAGTAGCATCTTCATTTCTGTTTCACTTGTTCAGCTTTCCTCTACTAAAACATATATATGAAATAGGTCCCTGTAATATTATGATGATGTATGTTTTATAAACCACTTTACACTTAACTTAAGATTTGTTTCCCACTGGCAGTATTTATTTGTTTTATTATAGAGATTATTATAGTCTGCTTGCAGCCCAGAAGGCAAATCATATCCTGGGCTGCATCAAAAGCAGTGTGGCCAGCAGAGCCAGAGAGGGGATTCTGCCACTTTGCTCTGCTCTGGTGAGACTTCACCTCGAGTACTGCATCCAGTTCTAGAGCCGTCAGTATAGGAAGGACATGGACCTGTTGGAGCAGGTCCAGAGGAGGGTCCGCGAAGGATCCGAGGGTTGGAGCACCTCTGCTGTGAGAACAGGCTGAGGGAGCTGGCAGTGTTCGACCTGGAGAAGAGGAGGCTCTGGGGAGACGTAATAGCAGCCTGCCAGTACCTGAAAGGGCGCCACAGGAAGGATGGAGAGAAGCTGTTTACAAAGGGCTGCAGTGACAGGACGAGGGCCAGTGGGTTCCAGCTTGAGAAGAGCAGATTTAGATTGCATGTTAGGAACAACTTCTTTACTGTGAGGGTGGTGGAGCACTGGAACAGGTTGTCCAGGTTGATGGTTGAGACCCCTTTCCTGGAGACATTCAAGGTGAGGCATAACAGGGCCCTGGGTGACCTGGGCTGGTTGGGGATGTCCCTGGTGGCTGCAGGGAGCTGGACTGGATGACCTCTGGAGGTCTCTTCCAGCCCGGACCATTCTCTGATTCTCTGTTTTTAAATGCATCAAATCATTCTGTCCAACATCTGTTATTTGCCTGGTAAAGACTACAGGCTGTGTCTTGCTGTACTCTTCTGTAAGCAGTACCTGGGGATGTGCATGGAGGACTGAGTTCTGGCAAGGTGCCTACTGGCACAGCTTTCCTCCGGCCTGTGCATTGAACATTCCGAAGTCATTGGTCATTACTTTCCTTATGAAACAAGAGCTTAGACTTAGAAATCAATGTAGTGGGACTGATGACATGAGTGGGGGCCTGATGACAACCTGAAAGGGACACTGTCAAGTAAAGTCATTGTTTTAAAACACAAAAAGCCAAGTCATAGGTAATTTCCACACTCCTCTGCAGATCTTTGTGCTTTCAGTCACCTGGGCTCTCTGCTTTGCAAAACGGGGACCAGCAGTAGGAACACACCTCCAGGTGGGACATTGTCTGGCTTAACCCTCACTGGCAACTGAGCACCATAAACTGGGTGCTAGTAGAGAATGCTTAGAAAACAAGAGTAAGTCTTTATCAAAGACAGTGCTCCTTTAGTACCAAAGCATTCCAATTGTACGTGTGTAACCATCCCATCAAAACATCCATGGACTCGCGGATGGCACTAACGTGGGACTGCTGTGTCCAGGCCCACGGATGACGTCTGCTGTCACTCAAGCCAGCACTGCCATCTGCTGACACCTGATAGTAGCTCACTTTACTTCAGTATTTAGGCAAAAAATTACTTCGGTCCTCTCAGCGACATAGACAAAATGAACTCTGAATGCTGTTTACAGATAGGTGTTTCCCTTTGGAGAGGGAGGTGCAAGAGCAAAGTGGTAATTCTGGACCACTCAAACCTTTCCAGTCAGCAAACAAAAATTAATCTGTTTCAGAAAACTGTGGTTTATGCTCTTCCTATGGCATGCACACTGTAAACCGTGGGTCATAACTGGAGACAAAGATGAATTTTGTGGAGTTCTAATAAAGAACATAGAGGAGCTTCTGTGATTTGGAATTGGTAGACAAAACAGTAATTTAAAATCTTATGAGTGATGTATGATACTTCCTTACAGACCGCCAGGACCTTGAAGAACCAATGAAGGTGGATAAGCTTCAGGAGCCATTGCTTGAAGCACTGAAGATATATATCCGAAAGAGACGCCCCAATAAGCCTCACATGTTCCCAAAGATCCTAATGAAAATCACAGATCTTCGTAGCATCAGTGCAAAAGGTACAGTGTCTCCTAATAATTCAGCAGTGGTGGCACCAGGAACAGGCAGAGGAAAATGGCTGAGAGACTTGAGTTGGTGGGTTTCAAATATATCAAAGAAAGGTCACAGAGTCACAGAATTAACCAGGCTGGAAAAGACCTTCAAGATCGTCAAGTCCAACCTATCACCTTCTTTGTTTATCATAGAATGGTAAGGTTGGAAGGGACCTCAAAGATCATCCAGTTCCAACCCCCTGCCATAAGCAGGGACACCTCCCACTAGTAAAGGTCACTGAAGGCCTTGTCCAAGCTGGCCTTGAACACCTTCAGGGAGGTTGTGGAGCACAGAATCACCCAATGTAGTCAAAGATCATGTTGAGTGATTCTGTGCTCCACAACATCCCTGGGCAACCTGTGCCAGTATCTCACCACCCTCACTGCAAATAACTTCCTCCTAACATCCAGTTTCAAGCTCCCCTCTGCCAGTTCAAACCCAATGCCCCTTGTCCTGGCATTGCAAGACCTTGTCAATAGTCCCTCCCCAGCCTTCCTGGAGCCCCCTTCACATACTGGAAGGCTACTCTAAGGTCTCCTGGAAGCCTTCTCTTCTCCAGGCTGAAGAGTTCTCATTAACTAAACAATGAGTTCTCATTAACTAAACCATGGCACTAAGTGCCTCATAGAATCATAGAATGGTAAGGTTGGAAGGGACCTCAAAGCTCATCTAGTTCCAACCCCCTGCCATAAGCAGGGACACCTCCCACTAGCACAGGTCACTCAAGACCTCGTCCAACCTGGCATCCAGTCTCCTTTGAAACACCTCCAGGGATGGGTACTCCACAACCTCCCTGGGCAGCCCATTCCATTGGGAATGGTCTAAAACTAATAGGAAATGTAGAAGGTAACAAAATACCTGGCTAATATACAGCAACTTCTCTCCTTCATGAAGTGAAATCACCTATTTTATGCAGGTCATTGCACAATGCAAGCAGCAGTTTCTATCTGAGCACAGATGTTGGATGTACTCACCTTCATTCAAAGGTCCTTCTGACCTTTCTCCTCTCCTCTAAAGAAGTGTTTAAATTGGTACTGCTTTAATCATACTTAAATTGGTACTGCTTTAAATGTACACAGTGCTACATTCTTAGTGCAACTTGACATGAAAACGATGTCCTAAGTAGAAGTGGATTAGCATCTCCTTTACATGAGCACTTTGCTGACCACTTTTAGACAAGATAAAGGCCTCTGTTAATGCTTACAGAGGAGTGCAGGCTAACAGGTATTTCGTGTGGCTAATGGCTTTCAAAAAAAACAAAGCTTGTTTACAGACAGTAGAAAACCTTTGTGCCTACAGAATTCTTCTGTGCTGTGGCCTGATCTACTGAAAACTCAGGGCTGATTTGATTCAGAATTCTGAGGGCTCAACACCTCTAATCCAATCTAACCATGTTTACACATGGATCAGTCTTGGTTTAACACTTCGTATAGTCTGTGATTGATTGATCAAGTGACACACACAGTCTAAGCACTGTCCCATAGACTCTCTAAAGTGCAGGTATAGTTGAAAATCTTCCTTTAATCAGAGGTTCCCCAGTTAGTGCTTTGTCATCTGACCTGTACAGCCTGACAGGATAGGCTGTGCAGCCCTTCTGGAAGTAGCCATGGACACCATGTCAGCTTCTTGGCAGCTCTGTGCCATGCCTGTTCTGCCCTCTGCTGAGGTATCAAATGTGGCTGTGCTCCTCTTGTACTCCACTGTCTCCCCAAGACCCATTTTCAGACACACCCAGCTGTTCCCTGGAGGCACAGTCACCTCCAGACTTTTGGGGAGCTGTACTAGAGATGCACCAGCCTGAACCTGGCTGAGTGCTGCATATTCTGTACAGTGGTTGATGCAGTTCCACTTTTTTACTGTGCTTACTCAGCTACAGATTTGCTCCCTCCGATAGATAAGCAGCCAGGTTGTATGTGCAGGTGTCTGTGTGACTGTAGAGTGCAGTGATGCTTTTGAAAAGGTGACTGATTGTATTTGACATGGCATTGGAGAAGAACTTGGGAAAAAAGCCTAGCTGTAGAAACACTCACATACACTTGTTTTACACTAAAACCTGAACATTGCACAAGATTATCTTATGTCTGTTTATAGAAAGAAATGAGCAATTTGATTGGCTGGACGTGAGCCAGCAGTGTGCCCAGGTGGCATGGAAGGCCATTGGCATCTGGCCTGTATCAGGAATAATGTGGCCAGCAGGACTAGGGATATAATTCTGCCGCTGTACATGGCACTGTTGAGGCTTCACCTCGAGCACTGTGTGCAGTTCTGGGGTCCTCACTTCAAGGATATTGAGGTGCTGGAGTGGGTCCAGAGGACAGCGATGAGACTGGTGAGGGAAAGTCTTATGATGAAAGGCTGAGGGAGCTGGGGTTGTTCAGCCTGGAGGAGACTGAGAGGGGACCTTATCACTCTCTACAACTGCCTAAAAGGAAGTTGTAGTCTGGTGGGGGTCAGGCTCTTCTCCTAGGCAACTTGTAACAGGACAAGAGGGCACGGTCTGAAGCTGCACCAAGGAAGAGTTAGGTTGAATATTAGGAAGCACTTCCTCATGGAAAGGGTGATTAGGCACTGGAGTGGACTGCCCAGGGAGGTGGAGTCAACCATCCATGGAGGTCTTTAAGAAAAGATTGGATGTGGCACTTCCTGCCATAGCTGATGCTGTGGTGTTATGTCATAGGTTGGACATGATTCTGGAGGTCTTTTCCAGCCTCAGTGATTCTGTGATTAGTACCAAAAGATTAACTTCGAAGGGAAACACCAGAGCTGGAAGCAAAAGTATCCTAAAAAGCAACCACTTACCAGATTACCTAAAGCTTGCTGTTTACCCTAAAGTACAGCAAGCTCCATCTAACTCAATCTACAAAATAAACTTGCTGCAGTACTGAGCTATGAAAATATTTAGGGGAGCCTTTTCATTTTGCTCTTCTTGCTTGTGGCAAATCTATTTCCACTTTCCAGCTTCTTTGCCGGAGCCCTCCAGTTCCTGAAGAATACAGCTCTGTCCAATGTACAGGAAAGGATTCTTGTTCCATTCTGACCTAAGTGGTTACATTTAATTATATCATTAATGCTTTACAGTAGAATTAGATCATAGCAAAGGACCAGTGATGCCCTGGAGGGCTGGGTGTGTCCTTTGGGGTATGGCATCTCTGAAAGCAATTGCCAAAGTAAGCATGAACCAAGAAGACTCTCTCCTTATGCCAACTGTCCTTACGCAAGTACCATTAGAAGTATTATAACAAAAGAATGAAGCATTTGTGGGGCTGAAGCAGGAGGCTTCTGAGTTCTCTCAGTACTAAGTTGGAACTTGGCAAGACCTGAAAAATGACTGTGTTTCAGCACTGGAGTAAGCGCAGAGATGCTTGGTACTGTAACTGACGTGCTCTGTAACAGGAGAAAGCAGATACTTGATGTGGGCAGATCCAGTTGGTCAGCACTGCTCAGACTCGATGCTTTTCAGAGCTCTCAGCACAATTCTGCATCTCTAATTACAGTGCTTGGCTCCTTGTTCTGAAGTTAGTTGAGTTTTTTTTTAATCTGCATTCACTTGGAAAGTTGCTTATTGCCTTTGTAGATGCTTTTTGAAGCTCCCCGGTTCAAGCATGAACAAAAGCGCTCCCTCCCATGCTCCCCACCGGCTGCCAGCAATGTTCTCTCCAGCATGCACACTGCAGCAGCACGGCTAAGCAGAATGTTTACCGTGGTTCTCTATTCTGGAATGTGTCTTTAATAACCAGACCAGTTTCTTGATAATTTTGTCGACTCTTCTTGCCTTCCTCCACTTCTTAAAAGCATAGATTACTATTCCACTAGACTCAAATTTTAAGATGTGTTAAACCAGAGTTGAATATTGAGGTTTATGGCTATAAATCACCTGATGTTCTGATTAAAAAAAAAAAAAAAAATCTTTCTCCCTTCACAGCAAATATGTAACCCGCATCCATGTCTCAATATGGAACAGAATCTTCACTGCATATCCTCACTTTATTTGGAGTGCAGCAGTTTACAGCAGAATGTTGTACCAATTTATCTGTTGAGCATGGCTTGCCTAGAGGTAGAAGCAGCAGGAGCACTGTTTTGCAGGTCAGGGTTTTCCCACCAAGAGCCTGCCTTTTCACTGAGTTTTGTCCATCCAGCATTTGTGTCTGCAGTCACTTTCTAATCCCTGAGCAGCTCCCTCAGAGTTAACTGCCCTGTGTCGGGCAGGGTCTTGGCCATTTTTCAAATGCAG
Organism: Semnornis frantzii; assembly: GCA_013399775.1. Taxonomy (NCBI): domain Eukaryota; kingdom Metazoa; phylum Chordata; class Aves; order Piciformes; family Ramphastidae; genus Semnornis; species Semnornis frantzii. Next base: position 16,095 of record VWYK01047285.1, read on the forward strand.
GCTTCCACTCATGCTGTACACCTGCATGGGCATTAAGGACAAGGCCTTCCTGAGGGCAAGGAGCCAAAGTTGTGTGCAAGTGATGAGTGAATTGTGAGGTGTCTGCCTGTTCACGTAGCCTTCCCTGTGCACCTGGCATGTTCAAGAAGCTTTAACAGGCCATGGGAGCACCAAGTGCTACTGCGTGGCTCTGTGGGTTTATTTTTTCCCTAGACTAGTACTGGTGGTTGGCTCACAGGTTGCAGTAGGCAGTTCAGTGGTACACACTGGCCAGCAAAGACATCTCTCAAAGTGCCCACTGTGTACTTGATGTGCCAAACACTGAGCAACTCAATGTCAGATGTGAACTGCAGTAGCATTTGCATGTACTTTTGTGATGAATTAGCACAAGATGCCTGAAAATGACAGAAAGCAGTTTCGCTAAACCAATCTCTCTGTGCCTGAACTTGTTCCTTTATAAAAGAATGGTTTGTTAAACTCTTACTTCCTGGTGTGGTTTTCTGTGAGTTTATGGTAGTGTTCTGTCTGGGAAAGAGATGTTCTGACTGGAGGATTATCTTCACCTATTTAAGACACATCAGCCAGAATTTTTGTCACGCAGAACTCTTTGTAGATCCAGCAGAGATTTAAGTCTGTAAATCAGATTCCAATTTCTGAAGACATCTATGTGATCAGTTTATTTTTTCAGTATAATGTAATGCTGCTTTGGTTCCTTTTAAGAAAAGCAGCAGGTTGCCCAATTTATGTGCATCATGGCATCAGTTGCTATGTCATAACTTCCAGTTAAGGAGCACTCATTTAACTCCTTTCTCCTGTGATGAATGCAGTAGTTCACCTACCTGACTTTGTATGCAAGACCAGATTCATTAAAATAACATACCCTGAAGTTCCTGGTGATGATGCTAGCCCAAAGAAAATTGTACAGATTGTACTAATGGAAGGGACTTTGTTTTCTTTTTAAAGGTGCAGAACGTGTCATTACATTGAAAATGGAAATTCCTGGGTCCATGCCACCTCTTATTCAGGAAATGCTGGAGAACTCTGAAGGACATGAGCCACTGACACCAACCTCAAATGGCAATACTGCTGAGCACAGTCCCAGTATCTCACCTAGTTCAGTGGATAACAGCAGTGTCAGTCAATCACCTATGGTGCAATAAGACGTTTTTCTAGCTACTTCAGACATTCCCAACATCTTATGTACAGAGATGAAAAGCAAATAAAAAAAAAAAACCAAACAACAAACATTTTTACTGCTGCTTACTTTCTGGACTTAGATATGTATCTATATATGTATATATATATAGATAAAAACTCCACAGGGACCAAGAAATTTTCCTATGTATCAATGTATACTCCTTACCGTTTAAACTCTTAAAACTAGAAAATGCAAACTTTTGAAATTCTAAATCAGCCATTTCATGCAAAAAATAGTTAAGCTTCTGTTTTCTCCTCTGAAGGTTCAAGACTGCATGGTGACAAGTCAGATTTCAAACTTCATAGATTCTGGTTGCATTTCTGATGACTCTGTACATACAAATATACAGCTGTACTTTCTCTACTGGATGTTTGGTGCTTTACTTTTGTCTCTTATACCTAAACTGATCCAGACACCAACTCTGTGAAGTGGACTACTGTACACACCCAGAAAAGAAGTTCAAAGGATGTCTGATGTAGTTCACTATGAGAAGTTGTCCTTGATGCTCTTGAGTCGCAGCGCCTTGCTTGTAACATGTATACAGAAATTCACTGCACTGGCAGGAATCAGTATCAGCACTGACTGCTAGATCAGTTGCTCAGATGTCATTTGTTCCACTGTCAATGTCACTTTAAAGAAGTGTGTTCTTACCTGGCTGGTGACCTAGCTACATTTCTACAGCAATGATAGCCTCAAAGGCAGAAACACTTTTTAGTGTTACCATGTTTTTGTTTACTTGTTCACAAGCCATTAGGGAAACTTCATGGGATGATAACCAGCAGGCTCATCTACGGCCTTTGGATTAGCAGGCCTAATGTATTTCCTTTAGCACTGACTGTCGTGAAAAGGCTGGGTTATCCAAGCTTCCAGGTGCTAGGAAGTACAGCTGAGACTTCCAGAAACACAAGGAGAGAATCTGCCTTCTTGGCCTTGTTAAATCACCATGAAGCAGAGTGAAAACTGTGGTAGAAGGGTTAACAGATTTAAAGTGTCAGTTTCTTAGGTTTCATTTAAAGCACTAGTAGATTTTTTTTTTATATATATTCTAGCAAGTCTGTGATGTACTTTCACTGGCTCTGTTTGTACATTGAGATTGTTTAACAATGCTTTCTATGTTCATATACTGTTTACCTTTTTCCATGGAGTCTCCTGGCAAAGAATAAAATATATTTATTTAAAAAAAAAACACCTGTGTAGAAATAGTCCCTCTGGTCCAACTGGTACACACAGACAGTAGTTTTCCATTTTTTAATGTTTGAACTTCATTTCAAAAAGCAGGTTTGCTGTTTGCAACCATGACAATTAAAATGTGCTTTAGCACAGCTGTCTAGAACATCTCTACAAGCCAGTAAGACAAATACACAACATTTCAATGAGTAAAAAAGAGCATAAAACTGTAAGTGTAAGAACAAAATGCTAAAATGCCTACACACAATAATAAAACCCATCAATTACATTATCACATAAAATAAGTCAAATGTACAAAAGTTTGTGATAGAAGGGACAAAAGGACAACACAAGGTATTTGCTGGAAAACATTTGTGTGCTTTTTGGGCACTTAATTAAACATATCAAAATCATCATCTTCATCAGAATCTGCAAAGTATTTGACTTCTTTTCTAGCCCGGCCCGTCCGTGGCTTTGGGGCAGCTTCAGAGGCAAAGCCTGATTGAAAGATTTCCACATCAGTGTCCTGGTCAAAAGCAGCCCTCTTGAATTTCTTTGGAAAGAAAAGACAAATCAGTTGTGATGCTGTGTACATTTCCCCTTTCAACATTCAGAATTGAAGAAACCTTCTCTGGTTTCTGAGCACACCTACATTGCCATTAGCACATTGGTAACCCACAGTAAGAACCTGCACCTGCGATGCAGAACAAGTTCTTCTTACAAGGAGAAATGGGCATAGGTGACACTGACCTTGCTTGCTGTTGATTTGGGTGTTTTCTTCCCAGGGTTGTATTCACCTTCATTTTCTGAACTGGATGCTTTCCTTTTCCTTGCACCTCTACCTTTTCCTAGGTGAGAGAATACAGTTTAACTTCGTTCTCTTTGCGGGGGTTGGGGTTTTGTCGTTTCCCTGTGTGTGTGTTTATTTAGTTGCTTGGTTTGGTGAGGGTTGCCACTTTGTTTTGGTTGTTCATTTGGGTTTGTTTTGGGGTTTTTTAGATAAAATTCCAGAGTTCAGCAAAGTGAAAAAAAACTGTGACATAACTTTAGCATGTCTCCGTGTTAAAGCTCACGTTTAGTTTACAATTGGAGCTTCTTCACCACAGCAGTAAAATACATTGTGTTACTGTCTCGGTTTTACATACTTTGTATCTCTTCCAAAGCTAGCACCCACCCTAGCAATTCAACTGTCAGTTCAAGACAGGTGCAGCTTGCCACAACCAGACCAACGACCTCGAGACTCTGAAATACTGCAAGTCCTCAGTCACCTTCAGTACTGATTACACAGCATTACTTCACCTCTATTATTTAGTTAGTTTACTGTTACATCTCTACAACCAACACTGGCACATCCTTTACAGGCTTCTCTGATCACAGCCCTTGGTGTGCTGTGTTGAGAGGACTCTGAGAACTGAGATACCAAAGAATTGACTGACTAAGCCAGAATTAGTGCCTGAACGTTACTGTCTGGGTACAAAGCTGAGGTAAAAAAAAGTTACACTGTCGCAGCAAAGGCTCAGGACTGAGCAAGCTACCAGTGATCAATTTACTAATAAATCAGTGTTCTAACTTTAGAAACACTAGTTCTGCTTCTTTATACAAGTGATAGTGAACCTGTGCTATAGAGAACACACACCTGAGTCTTGAGCAGCACAGCACCAAAACCTACCTTTGGGTGTTGCAGGCTTCTTTGGAATGCCAAATTCTGAATCTGAGTCAGAGTTTACAGTTTCCATCTTCTTGGCCTTGGGAGCTCGTTTAGGTTTAGGGGGTGCATCTAGTTTTGCTGTTAGAGATACTAAATATGTTACATTCACATACTAGTTCTAAGTATTAAATTTTAGTAGATACTCTAATTGCAGCAGGAATGGCAGATAGTAAAAGCAGAGGAGTGGCTTCTATGCTAAACCTGCTCAGCGTCAACAGGAGCTTGCTTTGTCATACTCTCAGATGTAGCAGGACATTGGGTAAGCTCAGGCAGCTTTGATTAACTATTTTTTCATACCAGTTAACTACAGCAACAGAAGTTCTCCAGTTGGATACTTTAAACACATTTGGATACATTACAGTGTTCACAGATAAGACTGATGCTTGTGACATTCCTGCCTTCCCAGCGGTACAACTGCAGGATAACCTTCCCCATGAGGACTGCAGGAGACAGTGCATCTGACTGAAACATTGTTGTCTGTCCATCTCAGTGAATGGGAACTTCTGAAACCAAACAAACACCCCAGGAAGAGCACATACCTTTGGACTTCTTACAGAATTCAATTACTGCTACACAACGAGTGCTGCAATCTTTCAAAGCCATCTGCATGCTCACACCATAGGTGGCAAGGGGTAATTATCATCCCATAAGGTGTTCTGTATGGTTACAGGTAAGTCAGTCTTTTGGAGAAACCTCAGATCCACTACTGACCTTCACTTGATCAGCCACAAATACCTCAAAGATGATGAGGCACATCTGGAGTAAAACAAATACCTCAAAGATGATGAGGCACATCTGGAGTAAAACCACTCCAGATACCTGGAGTGTGGACATTTGTGAGAACCTAAGCTTTCATTTCTGGTAGCACTAGGGGAGGAGGGGAGGACCTCTTCAGAGAACAAGAACGTGTCTCCACAAACTTTTGGCTATGATGCCTTAAACTGCTACCCACTGGAGAGTCCCTGCACTAGGACAGTCATGTCTTTCCTTTTTTTTTTTTTTTTGTGAGACTGCCTACTGTAAGTATCATGTCCTGACAACCCAAACATTAAAGCCACTTTTGGCATCACATATCGGGGGGGGGAAGTGTTCCCTATAGCAGCATTTCAGGTAAGACTTGGGGAGGAAAGCAACAAGTAAGCTCAGTAGTCTTTTTGATCCTCTGTCAGGAACACCAGAGGTCAAGAGAGTTCATCTCAAATTGATAGTCTGAAAAGAAGCTAAAGTCATACCTATTCCTTTTATTCCCTTCTCAATGAGTAGAAATGTACAAGTAGCAAGCCATAACAAATTGTTCCTCAGAATCAGCCTTCTACCCCTACAAATCCAACCTCTGAAGTCACAGAAACTCAAACAGCTCTGAAACCTTTGTTTCAGTCACACAATAGGCATTCCCAGGACAAGAGTGAGTGGATGGGGTATTACAATACCAGTAACTGTTGCATAGGGCAGAGCTCTGCCCTCCAAGAGATGGTTCTTGCCTGTTGATGAGAAGTAGTGAATGAATTCCTTGTTCTCTGTGTGGCTTTTGGTTTACCTATTAAACTGTATTTCAGTCTAAGATTCCCTCCCTTGTCCCACTGGTGTGTGGTGTATGTGTGGTGTGGGTGTTGTTGGACCTCAGTAAGTGGCTGTATGGTGCTTAGTTGCTAACTGGTGTTAAAACACAACCACCTACTAAGAACATTCTTGGAGATTTCTCCTTTGCAGTTCCCCTCCCTTCTTTTAAAGTACGTTAGATCCATTATAGAAGACTACCTTCAACCCCAAGGTCAGATTGTTTTACTTTTTCACTTACTGCCTCCCATTAATTAAAAGAAAGGCAGAAGACCAGTTCTGTTTGTGGAAAGATTTGACACTACAGCAGCCAGTCAAAAATAATAAATTAGTATCGTTATGGAACTGGAAGAAGTTCATACCCTATACTGATTTTCAGCAAGTTCAAAATAAATGAATGCAGTTCCCACTTTGAAGGTGTGAACAGACAATGCAAAAGCAGAGCAGAGGAGTTGTGAATAAATGGATTGGTTTACAGGACAATCCTATACCTACCCTTTTTAGCAGCTGCTGTTTTACTTGGTAATTTCTCTGTTTGTTTTGGGGGGAAAGATGATGAGAAAACAGGAGCAGAATCCTCTTCATCACTGTCCAATTTTGCTGTATCTACAAACAGAGTATGATTCAATGCATGTTTTAAATCATTAGTATTCATTGCAGTCAAAATTTATCCTGAGAGTTCTGACAGCACAGTTAGACTATAGATGTACCGTGACTTTCTTAGCTTTACCTTCCTCTAAGCATCAGAACCCTTCTCCTTTCCCCTTTATAAAATCTGGACATCCTTCTTCTGCAACTACTGTGTAAAGTTTGTGTACAATACATAAACTCCCCAATACTTCAAAACCATAGCAAACATGCTTACCATCATCTGTCTTCTGAGAGTAAGATGGAAAGGAGAAGATGTTCCCAAAATCTTGATTTTTCTTGTCTTGAGACATTTTTCTACTTCCAAAGGGAAAAAAGGAAATTAGGAGTTGCATTAACTACACACTAAAATACACAGACATTATACTAGACATATGAAATTAAGTATCTGGTTTAGCAGGACACAGGTTTCTAGCATTTCTGTATGTGCTTGCAGCATTCAACCTGCTAAAACTGCCATTCAGTTACGAACTTTGGGCATTTAAAGTTAACAGAATCTTTTCCTTTTTTACAGTTCCATATAGCAGAATGGCACAAGATGGAACATGGAGAATCCTATAAAATGCAGATTAACACATGGTATTAGTGACAGTGGCAAGCCATGCCTACCTCTGCAGAGGTCAACTGTGCAGCTGAGACAACAGCCTTAGACACTTTTCTATCTTGTATGCTTTAATTCCTCTCCAGAAATGTATCATTTTATCTTACATGGTACATCTTGAGTAACAATAGGCTGGTGTTTCTCAGTTTGGGTCAGGGACTTAGGCATTCAAAAAAATATTAGTAAAATACTGCTGAGTTAGATTACTTACTCTGGAGAAAGTTTTGATTTGGCTGGGGAGAAGTCATATTCATCTTTTTCTAAACTGTCTGAGGGAACAAACTCATCTTCTCTGTCATTTGTAACTGGAGAAGCTTTTACTTTGAGCTCATCCAAATCATTGTTATTGGCATCATCGTCATCATCTGCATCATCATCTTCTTCTGAGAAGTCAAAAGTATACTTGGGTCTCTCAGCTGAAAAAAACCCCAGTGTGCATCCATGTCAAGATAGCTGTTTATGCTAATACATCAATGCAATCACTAAACAATCCCTGTCTCAGAATACACAAAGACGTAAGGCTGGAGGAAAACAAACATGTTTGAGCCTGGAAGAATAAAGAGACATCGCTTGGAGTGTTACTAAGCATCTCCCCCAGCACAGGAAGGACATGCAACTGTTGGAGTGGGTCCAGAGGAGGCCACCAAGATGCTGAGAGGGCTGCAGTAGCTCTGCTGTGAGGACAGGCTGAGAGAGTTGGGGCTCTGCAGCCTGGAGAAGAGAAGGCTTCCAGGAGACCTTAAAGTAGCATTCCAGTATGTGAAGGGGGCTACAGGAAGGCTGGGGAGGGACTATTGACAAGGTCTTGTAATGACAGGACAAGGGGCAATGGGTTTGAAGTGGCAGAGGGGAGATTTAGACTGGATATTAGGAGGAAGTTGTTTGCAGTGAGGGTGGTGAGATACTGGCACAGGTTGCCCAGGGAGGTTGTGGAGCACAGAATCACCCACGTGATCTTTCACATTCGGTGATTCTGTGCTCCACGACCTCCCTGAAGGTGTTCAAGGCCAGGTTGGATGAGGCATTGAGTGACCTGTACTAGTGGGAGGTGTCCCTGCCTATGTCAGGGGGTTGGAACTGGATGATCCTTGAGGTCCCTTCCAACCTTACCATTCTATGATTCTATCTACCACTTGTGGCTTGCTCATACACCTTTGGCACTATGGAGACATGACTGCATGGGTGCTGTTAAGGAATGCAAATCCTACACTCCGATGGAAGTTTTCTTGAACCTACCATTATAACATTCTTCATAATCAAGTGCTTGGAACATTGAGCAACAATACATTTTCTTAACTAATCAAATATTTATGTCTTCCCCAAATGTTCAGATTCTGGTGTTTTTTTCTTTTCATGCTCTATTCAGAAGTTTTATGACAAATTTTTACTAGCTATCTGGGCCCTATTTGGCAGTATAATTGCATTACAGTAATAGGTTGGGGTTTTGTTTTTTTTAATGGCATTATCTTGTCTATTTCTTGTATAATGCACTAGTTTCAGAAGTAATTTCTATTCCAGTATTTACAATAAAATAAAATATTTCTGGATGAAGTTAGAAAAAATTCCATTTCAACTCTTCCTGATCTTGACATGAAGTTTGTTCACTAACCATACAGTGAAGAAAGTACACTGCAACCTAGTTGTAGAAGACAAAGTCTTAAAAGAAGGTTATGGTCAGAGGAAAACAGAACTGGAACTTTAAGTTACAATGTGCAATTCACAGAGTACCTGCAGCTCTCCTAAGCAGAGAATCTCTTGGAATAATCACAGGCTCATTCTCTTCTAAATCACTTTCGGACTTGGATTCATCATCCGACCATGGGTTTCGTTTCTTCACTTTTTTTGCACTGGACTTTGTAGATGATGGTGTTCTTCTCACCCTGGCACCTGCCACGAGTTCAAGCATTTACCACAGTCAGGGTAAAACAGTATTTTCAGATTTTCTAACAATTTTTGATGCATAAGTTTGCAGATGACACCAAGCTCTGTGGCACAGTCGACTTGCTAGAGGGCAGGGATCCAATTCAGAGGGACCTGGACAGGCTGCAGAGGTGTGCCCAGGCCAACCTCATGACATTCAACAAGGCCAAGGGTAAGGTCCTGCACCTGGGTAGGCACAATCCCAAGCACAACTACAGGCTGGGTGGGGAATGGCTGAGACCAACCCTGAGGAACAGGCCCTGGGGGTGTGGGGTGATGAAAAGCTCAAGATGAGGCTGCAGTGTGAGTGCAGCCCAGACAGCAATTGTGTGCTGGGCTGCAGCAAGAGCAGTGTGGGCAGCAGGGCAAGGGAGGGGATTCTGCCCCTTTGCTCTGCTCTCCTCAGACCCCAGCTGCAGTCCTGGGGGCAGTTCTGGAGCCCCCAGCACAGGAAGGACATGGAAGTGTTGGAGCCAGTGCAGAGGAGGCCAGCAAGATGGTGAGAGGGCTGCAGCAGCTCTGCTGTGAGGACAGGCTGAGAGAGTTGGGGCTCTGCAGTCTGGAGAAGAGAGGGCTTCCAGGACACCTTAGAGTAGCCTTCCAGGATCTGAAAAGGGCTCCAGGAAGGCTGGGGAGGGACTATTGACAAGGCCTTGCAATGCCAGGACAAGGGGCAATGGGTTTGAAGTGTCAGAGGGGAGATTGAAAGTGGATGTTAGGAGGAAGTTGTTTGCAGTGAGGATGGTGAGACACTGGCACAGGTTGCCCAGGGAGGTTGTGGCTGCTCCCTCCCTGAAGGTGTTCAAGACCAGGTTGGATGAGGCATTGAGTGACCTGTACTAGTGGGAGGTGTCCCTGCCTATGTCAGGGGGTTGGAACTGGATGATCCTTGAGGTCCCTTCCAACCTTACCATTCTATGATTCTATAACTATAGCATATTTTTTTTACCTTTAAAAGTTCTACTTTTAAATACTTAGTTTTAAATTTTCTTCTCCTTCCTGAAGAAAACTTTAATGTGATGAACTAACAAGAATGTGACCTGCTGTTACCAAGAAAATCTATTTCATGTCTGAAAACGATGGAAGTCTCTAATGTGAAGTTACAGCTCCTCTGCAATCAAACCTCCATGTTTTAAAGGTTGCTGGGGTTTCCATTAAAAGAGCTAGCAGCTTTCCATTATTCAGAGAACATGACCAGGAACAGTTACTGACAAATCCAATTAACATGGGAAGCAGAGGATACCCTCTTGAGGGGTTACAGTGCAGGGCAAGGTGGACTCTGGGTCAGCAGTGCTAGGGTGTATGTAGACAACTTACTCATAACTGTACTCAGTTAATCCATTTAGGTTGGCTAAACCCTATAATAATTAAACCCAGATCTTACTTGTGCAACCACTGGGTTTTTGTTTGTTGGGATTTTTTTAAGCCCCTTATGCGTAAACCCTCTCTTCTGTGTTTAGCTTTCTTTTTTGTTGCCACCTCTTCATTACTGTGAATTATTAAAGTAGTAGTAATAAGTTCCTACTAACAGAGGGAAAAAGTGAAGCCAGTGCAGATATCGGTTAGTCTGCCAAGCCGTAAGATATGTACCTTTTTAGAAGTCATAATGATCATGTCAACATGTCAATTTATTCAATTAGGTTCTACAGTCTCTACTAGTGCTGAGACTGAAGCTGAATGCCATGTCCTTCAACATTAGAGAGCATGCCAGCTAGAAATCTGTTTGCACAGAATTTGTTTGTAAAAGCAACCTAGTTTTCTACTCACAAATTCAAAGATGTAACCCCCCCTTTGCAAAAGGAATGCAGAAAATGTAAAAGCCACCATCCCCAGAAAAGCAGCTTTCATAACGGGAATTCCACCAGAGTACTTTCAAGTGTTTCCACATCTCTCTTCAGAGAAGAAAGTCAGATAAATTGATTGATTATTGTGGTATATTCCCACTCTCTGTTAAAAATTAAAATTGGGCATTAAAAATACATGCAATGTCCAAGTAGTATACACAGCTAAGGTTAAGCATATTAACTGTGTAAGGATTATGGAAGGACCTGGACATGTTAGAGCAAGTTCACAGGAGTTCCACAAAGATAATCAGAGGACTGGAGCACCTCTCCCATGAAGAGGGGCTGAGAGATTTGTTCAGCACTCTGTTGGTTTTAGGCTAACTGGGTATTTTAATGAGAGAAATTAGATCACTGGTTATGAAAAGAAAATAATGATGAAGTCTTTATCATTCACTGGTTTGCTGAGAGGGATAAAGAGCCAAGATGTAAACAACTTCTGTCAGTTGGGGCTCTCTTGCTGGATCTATTTGCTTCCTTTTACCTCTGCTCTAGTATCTCTCCACTAACAAGTAAGCTCTGCTGGTTTTAGTTTTTCTTTGGCTGAGAAGGGAGATCGGGAGAAAGAGGGAGTAGCTGAGCCCATTCTGGGCAGCTTCCTTTGTCCAGGGGGGAGTTTGGATTTCTGTATTATTTCTAATTTGTATATAATTGTAAAACGTTTGTAAATACTTCCAATGTCTGAAGGGGGCCTACAGGAAGGCTGGGGAGGGACCATTTACAAGGTCTTGTAATGACAGGACAAGGGCCAATGGCTTTGAACTGGCAGAGAGGAGATTGAAACTGGATGTTAGGAGGAAGTTGTTTGTAGNATTCCAGGACTCTACAGTTTGTATATATATGCTGTAAATATAGCTTCATTTCACCTCCAAACCATCTGAGCTGGTCTGGCAAATTTCAATAGTGGCAGGGCAGTGGAAGTTTCTAACCCAGCACAAGCATGGAGGGCTCTAGAGAGACTTTATAGTGGCTTTCCAGTACCTGATGGGGACCTACAGGAAAGCTGGGGAGGGCTTGCAGTGATAGGGCAAGAGGTAATGGCTTTAAACTGAAAGAGGATTGATTTAGATTAGATTATCAGGAAGATTTTTTTCACTATGAGAGTAAGGAGGCACTGGAACAGGTTGCCCAAAGAAGTTGTGGATAGCCCCTCCCTGGAAGCCTTCAAGACCAGGCTGTTGGTCTAGCAGAACATGTGGGGGTAGTTCCAGTGGGGTTGGAACTATATGATCTTTAAGGCCACTTCTGGCCCAAATCATTCTATGATATTACCGGGCTCCTTCTTCTCTCTCTTAGGTTTAGGAGTTTTCATTGCCATGGCTGATGTATTCAGTGAGTCATCCCCACCACCCTCAGCTGCTGCACCACCAAATTCTTCATCAAATTCCATTTTTATTGCTAGAGAATCAGTTTCACCCTGAAAATATAAAAAGGTTGGGTAAAATACAATAAATTGCATCTTTATATTTCAAGATACAACTGGAAAAGTTTTGCAGAGGACAATAAATTAGCCTAGTACATTGCCATTTGTTGAACAGTCTTGGAAAGGAGAAATCTCAAAAAACCCCACCAGAACAGTAAGGACCTATGAGAGGACTGCAAATGTAAAAGAAAACTACTATTAACTTCTTTATGCATTAGGTCAGCAAAACAGGACAATGCAGCATGAATGAGGTGTAAGCAGTTTGGATTTCTGATACCAGAGCAGAAAATATAGCAGTTAATTATAAAAATAATCTAACCATAGGGTTAGTTTTGATTTACCTTCTTCTTTTTCAGCAATTTCCTACTGGCATCAGCTTTCATGGCAGATGTAATCTGTGGAACTATTCTTCTGCCAAATGGTGATGGCATGGTTTCTTCCAACTGAAGTTTCTTCACTTTGGGTTTACCAACTTTGCCTTTGATTGGCTTGCCAACCATGCCAGCCAAAACATCTTCTCTCTCCTGTGCTTCTACTTTCTAAGAAACAAGGAAGGATGGAGGGAAACACGTTCATTTTAATGAGGACAAAATGGAACATGGTGATTATTTAAGATTCATCTCCTTTTAACATGGGAGTGGAAGACTCCCTTAATTCTTGCTTGAATGGTAACACACCTCCCAACCACCTAATCTTAGTAAATTCTTCATTAACCTGTACACATTTTTATAAAGATTAAATAAATTTTTGCCCACAGTCAGATAGAAAACCTTTTACTAAATTTGTCATGTATGTGTCTGGGTACTAAGGTAACTTTTCAGTACACCAATGTTTAATTTAAGCAGCCAGTTTCTGAAGTTATCTTTAAGGCACATTTTCTAGTCTTTCTTCATAGTGTGAACAAATCCCTGAAACAGAGACACCTGAACAGAACACTTCAACTGCAGCTGTTACCATGAACACATGGAGAAATAAAACAAACACCTTATTTGTATTCTCCTTGTCACTTCAAAAGATTACCTTATCCCTTTTCAGACAACACTGAAAGTTGAGGCAGAGCAAGTTACTCATCTACAGGACTGTTTTTTCCCAGCTAGTGATGAGACAAAGTAAGAGCCCCTCACAAAGCACTTTTGGCCTACACACTTTGTCCAGCTACGACTCTCAGCTTTGTGTGCCATCTGAAAACATTTTTTTACCAATGATTTTTCTTTTCTCAACCCTGACTTGGAAAAAACATTACATTATATAGATGCAAGAGACAATCCCTGAGGAACACAACTAGGAACAGAATTAACCAATATTGGTTTACCACTGTATTGGGAGGTCTGTCTGCTTCTAATAAAAAATGCGGTGCATTTTCGCCTTACATGCTTAATAAATTTTTTAATTAATTTAAATTTAATAGAAAGGGATGTAAAATGAAACATACTTCAAGCTCTTCAACAAAGGCTGCTAAATCTTCTTTCCAGAGATCTGAAGAAGATTTCCTCTTAAGGTCATTTAGTTCTCTCTCCTAGAACAGTAAAGTAGTGTGTAGAATGTGAATTACAATGCTACAACTGAAGTAAGTAATGTTGTAACTGAACATTCACAATTACATCAGTAATTACTGCATCATTCCAGAAAAGCCTTCCATAGTGTACCAACCTTTAAATCTCTCTGCTTAATTAACTCTTCTACTTTCTCTTTTGTGAGTGACCACAGAGACATGTTTAAGATATAGTTGAAGTCAGGGCCAGAAGTTGAGCCAGAAGCAGAGGAAGCATCATCATTCTGGTTCTGTGGGTCCTCCTCTTCTGCTGCCTAAAATGAAATATTCACAAGTATTAGTAAGTTTACCTCTGTGCATGAATAGAAATTCAATAGTTAGGAAAGCGAATGTTAACCTGATTACAGTCATCTGCGCTGTGTGAGAAATAGCAAAAGCAGTGGCAATGGCACAGGAAAGGGGCGGCTGACAAAAGTTCCAAGTTGCTTTTCAAAGTGCTTTCATCTTGCCATAATAAAGCATAGAATTAGACTTGCCACATTTCTTTAGGAAAAGAGGGAAAACCCTATTGCTTTCTTAGATTGCAGAAATAAATACAAGTCAAGGGTAAATTTAGTAAAATAAGTTCATACCAAAATTAATTATCACTACTGATTTTTACAATCATACAATAACTAAATAGTAAGGCAAAAGTCAGTCACATGTGTGAGGCAAATGAGACGGCATTCTAAGTACTGAACAGTAAGAAATCACAGAACCACAGAATGTATCTGTTTGGAAGAGACCTCCAAGATCATGCAGTGCGACCTTCAACCCGCCGCCAGAGAGTAAACACTAACCCATGGCCTTAAGCGCCAGGTCCGTGCACCTGAACACTTCAATAAAGCTGCTGGTTTCCATTTGAATACATAAAGACATTCAGTGCTCCACATTCTTATTTTCAGACTTGCATTACCCAGTTTCCTTCTAGGAATTACCAACATATGACACCAACATTATGTAACAACATTTTTTTACAAGTTTAATGTATATTTAACGAGGGAAGGCATGAAAGAGTAATGAAGAATCTTTTTTAACTGTTACACTTCTTATAAATCAGACTACTAGAATCCAAACATCTGAATGGGAAGGTTATGGGTAGGCACAATCCCAAGC
>VWYK01047287.1:0-15792 GCA_013399775.1 Semnornis frantzii
CTCCCAGAACAAATCTACTTCAACTTTCTGTTCACCAGTTTTCTATCTTTTTTTGAAGCTCTGCAAAATTAGGCATATACTCAAGGGTATCTGGGCAAGTATGAGCCTCCAGGGATGTGGCTATTTAACAGATCCCAGAAGCAACTTTGAAGTCTCTGGGCATTAATCACCAGGGATGCTCCTCTGATTTCAAGAGGAGTATGGACATAACCAAAGACTAGGAAATCACAATCTTAGATAAAAGGAAAAAGAAAAAAAGACAAAACCAGAGTCATTTGGTGGGAAAGAGCTGCGTACTTCAATACTATTGTGCAAGTAACAAACCAAAGCTTGTTTCCACCAAGTCAGAAAGAATTTTCACCTAGGCAGTGGTACAGAGGGAACTAAGTTTAGTTTTAAGCAATACTAGTTGAAGCATTGTGGAGAACTGGGATACATTAACAATGATACAAGTTAAAAATCACAGAATATTAGGGGTTGGAAGTGATCTCCAGAGATCATCAGGCCCAACAGCCTTGCCAAAACAGGATGACCTAGGGAAGGTCACACAGAAATGCATCCAGACAGGCCTTGAAAGTTTCCAGGGAAAGAGACTCCACAACCTTTCTGAGCAGCCTGTTCCAGTGCTCCAGCACTCTCCCAATAAAGAAGTTTATCCTAGCATTTAGGTGGAAGTTCCTGTGTTCCAGCTTATAGCCATTATTCCTTGTCCTATTACTGGGTGTCACTGAAAAGAGCCTGTCCCCTTCCTCTTGACACCCACTCCTCAAATATTTATAGACACTAATGAGATGTCCAGGCTAAATGGTCCCAGTTTCCTCAGTCTTTTTTCATAAGAAGTCCTGTAGTCATCCTCATAGCTCTTTATTGGACTGTCTCAAATAGATTCCTGTCTTTTTTGAATTAGGGAGTCCAAACCTGGATACACTATTCCAGGTGTGGTCTCACCAGGGTAGAGTAGAGAAAAAAAGACCGTTTTTCAAACCATCTTCTGCTTTATAATGGCCCCCAAAAAATCCACTGTGGCACTGTCTATAACATGAAAGCTTAATTAAAAGTATAGTCCCTAGGACGTTTTGATTTCTAACAGTTTTTCATAATTATTATTTCTCTATAAATATTTTCTAAGATTTTTCTATAAGTTTATCTTTTAAATCTTTACACCCTACTCAGATTAAAAGTGAGGATTTTAGAAACTCTTGGGCAGAATATTTTCCCCTTTGTCATGAGATTCAAGCCAACTCTGTCTAGTACCTAACAGTGTTTCTGGCATCAGCCTATTCAAGTCAACTTTGCCCAAGACAGAAGCAACAAGAGTTAGACAGTTCTGTTTCTGCTGTAATTCCACCAATTTGACACCATCTTATACTGATGTATCTGCCTGGTTGGGACTCAAATTCCCAGCTCAGCCAAGGAATGCAGATCCATTTTCGTCAGAAATGTAAATTATTAGGCCAGAATCATATACCAAGCTGGAGCAGCCAAGATACAAACATCTATCTGGCAATGCAGTTACATGACCATGAAATCCAGCAATCTGACAGCACAATGAATAGCAAGAATAAGGTGACATTTCAAATTGCTGCAGTATGATTTAGCAGAGCTTACCTACCAAAGCACCGAGAGGCAGAAACAAATTAGCAAGCTTGGGAAACTGCTGCCCCAATTCCCTTTGTTAGTCATGAGGGGCTGGAAGAAAAATAAGTTTGCAAAGTATATTCCCATCTTGGCTTCTAGACATGAGTTTGGGATCAATATTCACTGGGGATTTTGAGGGTTATTTTTCCAAACACAACCAGAAACAAAAGTCGCATTGTGTATGCAATTTGCATGAAAAGCAAACATTTATGTACTGTCACAAGTATTTTTTCACTGAAAATAAAATAGTCAGAGCCAGAATTTCTCCTGATGGACTTCCTCAGTAGAACATTATCAAAAGTAAGTCCCTTCCTTCCTAGTGCTTTTGGCCAGGAGGAGTGATATCTGACCAAACAAACAAACAAAAAACACCCCCCCAAAACAAACAAACAAACAAAAAACCCCACCAACCAACCAACCAAAAAATCTCAAGACAGTCTTTAAATTCAGGTTAGCATGATCAGATTAAGGAGATCACTGCTTGCAGCCCTCAGGGAGAAAGGACTCCCTCTCAGTTACTCCTGAATATTGAGTTTTTCCACAAGACATGCGCCTTCTAGTGCAATGAGATTTAGATTCCGACTTGGCAGCTGTTATACAGCCATGAACAAAAAGGAACATGTACTAAATGCACTAGGACTCTGCACCAGCTTAGGCAGCCTTTAGAAAGCAGTGTCAAACACAGAAGGTGTCTGTGACATTCAAAGCACTTGTTGCATTCAATTCCAAAAGGGACTTAAGTAGGCCAGATTCAAATTAACACAGAGATAACAAGAGCATCAAGGAGAGAAGCTTGAAGGACTTAAGCTGAACTTTCATCCAAAACAGAGTGCTGAAACAGGAAACAGTATCAGACAAATCAGACCTATCATTGCAAGAAAAAATAAACAAGAACTACAGCAAACACAAAGCCTTGGAGGAATGAGAGGAATGAGATGACAAAATGTAAAGCTAAATCTTCAGTTTTAGACCTCACTTAAAGGATGATTGTTCGCAGTGACACCAAGTTTGAACACCCTCTTTCGCATCACTCTGGAGGTTGGTCGAGAGAAAAAAATAAACCACGATCACCGTTGTCAGGGAAGTATGGATGCCGGGGGAAAGGTTCCTATCCGAGTACACACCAGATGTTTGTTAATGTTAAGTGGCATGCCCTCTGTTCCCAACAGCCAGAAGACCAAGATAACTTATATCTATTTCTCTGATTTCCAAATGCTACTCTACTTTATCAATTCTAATCCATTTCCCCGATACTCAGTTTCTAGCACAACAACTAAATTTCCTTTGTATTATTATTTTCATACAGTCCACTGTAAATGCTGTAGGACATACAATTCACCATTAAACAGTCATTTGGCCAAAAAAAGAGAGTTTTATTTGGTGACAGATGACATTTTTTTCCCAATGAAATTAGAGAGTGCATGGGTTATTCTTCTGCTTCCAATTATACACATCATTTGTCAAGACAGAGTAGCAGTTCAAAACTCATGACCATAATTAGTTTATTTTCTGACATCTCAAAGACTTCCATTCTGATGTTAGATCTGTGCTAAAAATGGAACCATTTATATATTGCTTCAGCCCAGAGATAACTAGGCTAACTCTCTTCCAGAGTGTCTGGTATGTCAGAGCTCAAAAAACCAAAGTGTAAATAAAAAAAGAAGTTGCCTTCTCCAGTTGACAGAGCAAACATTGTTGGAATGTATTTTATGCAAACTGTATATACATATAAGGAATTATTTTTACTGCCAGCTTGATTTTCTTCTAGCTTTTCATCTTAAAAGGAAAGCTGAAGATGCTGTTCTAAAAAGAGAGAGACATGCATAGATTTATGGCAGTCTGCTAAAAATCAGATTGACTCAGGCAATGTGCAGAGTTTAATCTGCAGGGAAAGATTTTCAACGAAAAGTCTCCCTGCTCTTTGATCAGCAACTGCCAGGTGATGGATGCCTCAGCACTGGCTAATGCAGTAAGAAGCAACTTTCAGAGTCTGTTGCACAGCCAAGCAGAGCCAGTTCTGTCATCTATGTCCACTGAGTCAGTTTGGATGGCCAAGAATGACAGACCAGGGACCAGCTGCTCCTGCCATGGGAAAAGCTGGGAAGAATCTAGGATGAAAAGCTGTGGGACATGAAGTCTCGGCAGCTGCATGGCTAGTAGCAGAGTGGGTGGAGGCTGAGGTCCTAGGAAGGTCCAGGGCTCACATCTATCCAGTATTACTGCCCACAGCAGTCTACTTACCTTGGACAGCTGTCTACTTCTCTTACACCTACAAATGACCCTGCAGTTGAGGACAAATGATGGTAAATCAGAAGGATTTCAGTAAGGCTTGGAGGATGCTTGTTTCCCAGTATACTGTCAGTGATGGTGATCCTTCTGCACCTCATTTGTGCCTACACACTGAGCAGGAGAGAGACCATGCAACCTACAGTTACCCAAGAAGTCAGTCATAAGTATAACTCTGCAGCCATTAACTTCCAACAACACTTTTTATCTTCTTAACCATCAAGAAATGCTATGTGTGCCTAAACTAAGTGCTGTGCAACTTAGTTAAAAATGAGCTGGTAAACCATACATTTCTTTCTCTTTCTGATTAAATTAAAAGGAAAAAGCCAAACCAAACCAAAAACCAAAAAATGCAAAAGAAAACCCTTTATTCACAGCTAATAATCCAAGAAATTTGAAGATAAGAGAAAAATCCCATTTCACACTTATGCTCGTGGTTTGATGCAACACAATGGATTTTTGTTCCATTTAAATTTCAAAAGGTCACGGTTTACATTTTTTATTCATAAACAAAGGAAAGAGAAAGACATTTTAAGACAAAGCAAAATGAAAATCATCATTTCTCTTCAAAAGAGACTTAATCAACATTTTCTGGACAGCTTTTCCTCAAAGGAAATCCCAGTTTCTTACCCAAAGACAATATTTCCCTCTGGAAACATCCAGTGAAATTACTGTGTTGGCTACAGGACTGCAGTTCTTCATTTGTCCTGTAAGGACTACATACATGTGCTTCCTTCAAATCCTTGTCCTCCTCTACATAAGGCTCCTGTCTGTCCTATTAGTGTTTCTGTGTTGCTCAACACCTTCCCCAGCACTAATGCTTATGCTACTTTATGCATCCCACTTCTTTTACCACACCCACCTGTTGGCCCCCTCTTCCCAGTGAACATCTCCTTCAAGGGTCAGTGCCAATAGGAAATTCAACCAATGTCCTGTCAGGAGGGTAGGTTTAGGTGAGCAGGAGCTTTCTTCTGGCAAGAATGAAACATTCAGGTTGGAAAACACAGTCAGGATCAACAAGTCCAACCAATAAGACTACTCTACAAGGTGTACTCTAAACCATATTCCCAAGCATCAGATCCAAATGACTTTTCAACACATCCAGGGTAGGTGACTCAACCACCTCCCTGGGCAGTCCTTTCCAATGCCTGACCACTCTTGTTGTGAAATTTTTTTTCCTACTGTTCAGTCTAAACCTACTCAGTCACAGTTTGAGGCTATTCCTTCTTGTTCTATCACTATTTACCTGTGAGAATAGACCAGCACCAACCCCTCCACAACATCCTTTCAGGTAGCTATAGACAGTGATGAGTTCTCCCCTCGGCCTCTTTTTTTTCAAACTAGCAGCCCCAGGTCCCTCGGTCACTCCTTGTAAGATTTACTCTCCAGGTCCTTCACCAGCTTCATTGCCTTCCTCTGCACTTGCTCTGGCACCTCCACATCCCTCTTGTAATATCGCTTTCACCTAACCCCCATTTGAGAATTAGCTGAGTATTTTTACAGATTAAACAGAGGAATACAAAATAATTCTTAACAAACTCTCTTCAAAACAGAAACAAGACCAAAAAAAAAAAAAAAAATCTCATTTCCTGTTATTGTTTGTGGTTTGCATTGGAAACCAGAGCCACAATCTGGGTCCCTGGTGTCCTTGGCACCAAGGAAAAGGCAATTCATGCACCATATGCTCCACAACCTACAGAGGCGAGACAAACAGCAAGTGACTGTGTCTCTCATCCCATTTTATAGGTGGCATAAAGCCAAGGAGTGACTCGCTGAAGTTAACAGTCCAAGGGACTTGAACACAGCTCTCCTGGCTCCCAGCTTAGCTCCTAAATCATGCTTCCTCCTCATTCAGAGCCTGTCTGGCAGACCAAGAGAATTTATGCTTCAAAGAGCAATCTTGTCCTGTCTAGGAGATGGACAAGAGAAAGCTGAGAAGTATTATTATATTGTACCTAGAGTGGAAAAATAACGTTCCCACTCTGAAACAGCAGCATATTTCTTTCACAGTTCCTGTTGAACTCGTATTTCCCAGTGAAAAGGTTTGAGGTTTTTTTTTAACTTTAGTAGGATTGAAAAGTGATGGAACACTAAAAGCTGAGGAAAATTACTCCTACATTACTATCCAGACAGCATTCTTGTTAAAGAAGATAAGAAGGACTCCCATGAGCTTCTCAGATGGACCTGTGATCACAGAAAAGTATCCAGCTTCTCGACTGGACAAGGTGGTAGAAAGATTTCAAGGTTAATCAGCTCTGAAATAGTCCCTGCTTTGTCAGCATGCTTTAGCTGGATCTGAAGCAGCTACCCTGCTTTTTGCAATGGCACCTGTCTTTGGCTTACTTGTTGAGACTGCTCACTCCATTTTAAGAGGTTGTTTTGTTTTGTTTTGTTTTCAACTCTCCTCTTTACTTATTTTCCCCAGGATTATGCTGTTCAAAACAAGCAATAATAGTTCAGAGAACAACGGAATGGTTTGGGTTGAAATGTCTATTAAAGATCATGTAGTTCCAATCCTTCTCCCATGAGCAAGGACACTCTACTAGACCAGGTTCTCCAAAGCCCCATTCAGTCTAACCTTCAGCACATTCAGGTATGGAACATCCACAACTTCTCCGAGCAACCTGTCTCAGTGCTTCATCAACCTCATAGTGAAGAACTTCTTGCTTGCATATAATTTTAAACTGAAATAGGGGAGATTTAAACCACTACTCCTATATGCCCTCTTAGACAGTCCCTCCCCATCTTTTCTGTAGGCTTTCTTTAACTACTGGTATGTCACTATAAGATCTCTCCAGAGTTTTCTCTTCTCCAGGCTGAACAATCCCCACTCTCTTAGACTACCTCGTAGCAGATGTGCTGCAGCCCTCTGATCCACTCCATGGCCCTCCTCTGGACCTGCCTACTCAGGCTCATGTCTTTCTTACACTGAGGGGCCCACAGGTGAATACAATACTCTAGGGGATCTTGCCAGAGCAGAACAGAGGGAAAGAACCACCTCCCTTGACCTACTGGTGACAATTCTTTTGATGCAACACAGGATAGAGTTGGCTTTCTGGGCTGCAAACACATTACCGCATCACGTTGAGCCTCTTATCTCATGTTGAGCTTCTCATCCACCAACACCCTCAAGTCCTTCTCCTCAGGACTGCTCTCAGTCCACTCCTTGCCCAATCTGCATTTGTGCTTAGAATTATCTTGACCCACAAACAGGACGTTGCATCTGCCCTTGCAGAACTTCACAAGGTTCAAACAGGCCAATCTCTTAAGTCTGTCAAGGTCCCTTTGGATGGT
Source organism: Semnornis frantzii (assembly GCA_013399775.1). Taxonomy (NCBI): domain Eukaryota; kingdom Metazoa; phylum Chordata; class Aves; order Piciformes; family Ramphastidae; genus Semnornis; species Semnornis frantzii. Next base: position 7,219 of record VWYK01047287.1, read on the forward strand.
ATCCCTTCCCTCCAGTGTCTCGACCACACCATAGAGCTTGGTGCTTGGCAAACTTCCCGACGATACACAATCCCACTGTCTGTGTCACTGACACATTAAACAGAACCAGCCCCAATACTGATCCCTGAGGAATGCCACTTGTCACTGATATTATTTTTAAATCTAAAAGGTACAGTTTGAGAGAATCATATTTTAAGCAAAAATAATTTATTCCTTCATTTAAAAAACATTACAATTTTAAAATAGAATCATAGAATTATTTAGATTGGAAAAGACCTCTGAGATCATTGAGTCCGATCATCAGCCTGAAACTTCCATGGCCATTAAACCATGTCCCAAAATGCCATCTCCACACATTTCTTAAACATCTCCAGAAATGGAGACTCTACCATCCCTTTAGGCAGCCTTTTCCAATGCCTGACCATCCCTTCCATAAAGAAACTTTTTCTAATATTCTATCTAAAGCTTCACTGGGACAATTTCAGATCATTCCCTCTCATCCTATCACTTTTCTTCATTAAGAGTGTTATCAAACATCAGAATGCTCTGCCCAGGGCAGTAGAGGAGTCACCATCCCAGGCGTTAATCATGCCCTGCGTGGACCTGGTGCATAGGGACATGGTTTAGTGTTGACCCTGCAGTGATGGGTCAGGTGTTGAACTAAATGATCTTTGAGGTCTCTTCTATCCAGATATATTTTCTGTGATTCTGATACTAGGGAGAAGAGCCCAACACCCACCTCACTCCATCCTCTTTTCAAGCAGTTTTAGAGAGCAATAAGGCGTCCCCTCAGCCTCCTCCAAATTAACTTTGAAGGTCCATTCCCTGCAAACCAGAACACTTCGGTCAGAGCTACCCAGAACTGTATTTGTATTTTGTGCGTGTATAAACATATATCTGAAATTGATCTTTCCCCAAAAGCCTGCAGGACCGTTAGAAGCACTTCCTGTCAATCACTTCTCAAGGGAAAAAAAGTAAAACAAGTACTGGATAAAAATGAGCGATATCTAAAAACAAAGGTGAAAGGTGTACTTTGACAATTTTCTCATGAATTGCTAGCAAGTAAAACCACATTTTTACACATTACAGCATAAGCAGGAAGGCTCTGCAAAGCATAGAAGTCATTGGCATGTATGTTGTGCTATTCTCATGCAAGGTAAGAAGAGAGATTAAAATAAAAAACCAGCAACCCAAATCGCAATGACTTGTGCCCTTTTAACTTGTTGTGAATGAAGAGATCAGGGAAAGAGGCAAGTTGGACACCCTTGCAAGACAGACTGGGAGTGGTTTTGTGCTTTTTACAAGTAACAGCTTCCAAATAGGCTACACTGTAAAAACCTTTGCTGGGAACACTGAATAGGGGAGCCCATTCAGATTTGTTCCTTGAATCCTGAGCCTCATCCATCACAATGAAACTCAGAGCAGCTTCACAAATTAGTTTGTGGGATAAATCAAGCCATAATGGTCTCAGAAGTATATGTAAAGGTGAAGAATCATCTGAGGAAACATCGACTTGTTTTAGGTACTGTAACAGACATCGTAAAGCTAAACCCTGCCTCCAAAAACTCATTATTTACCCCGCCAAACATTTGTGCATTTTCATGAGTTAAAGTTAAAGCTGTTTGAAGAACAGAGCAGGTGTGGAAATCGCTCTATGTCTTCCTCAGCTATAACCACAGAGCTGAAGCATGTGACTCTGATGAGACAAAATAAGCAACTTGCAGCGTGCAGGATGCCTGGCTGCAGTGGAATCCTCATGCTGCTGGCAGAGCTCGCATTCCTCTCAGACCACCCGGGTTTGGGGGAGATGGCTGATGGAGGGAAAACAAGCAGACTTGTCCCAGACCTTTTGATTTCCAAGGCAGACAAGGTTCCTTCCTAATCTTTCCATTTGGTAGACAATGGTGCCACCCCAGAAAGGAAGACTGTGAAAGGCAGAACTTGCAAGTAGTGATGAAAAGGTGTGAGGGTTGCTTCATCCACTTTTTGACATCCACAGTGAAGATGTCTCCATCTCACGTGGAGACAGAGAACGCTTGGAGTCCCATTTACAGTCAAGGACAAGGTAAACAAGCACTTCTACCATGTCATTCAGCTGCCTACATAAAGAGAGAGCTACTTTAGGAAAACACAAGATAAACTGCTGATGTGCCTATTGTCCTCTCTCTAATATCATGGAATCATGGAATTGTAGAATAATAGAATCATAAAATGGCCTAGGCTGGAAGGGACCCCCCAAAGTCATCTAGGCCAATCCCGTCTGCAGTCAGTAGCGGCATTCTCAAGTAGATCAGATTGCCCAGAGCCCTGTTGAGCCTCACCTTGAATACCTCCAAGGATGTGGCCCCAACCACCTCCCTGGGCAACCTGTTCTAGCGTTCCACCACCCTCGTGGTGGAGAGTTTGCTCCTAACATCCAATCTAAATCTGCTCTTCTCTAGTTTGAAGCCATTGCCCCTCATCCTATCACTACAGACCTTTGTAAACAATCTGTCTCCATCTTTCCTGTAGGTCCCCTTCAGGTACTGGAAGGTTGCTATTAGGCCTCCTCCTCCTTCTCCAGTCTAAGCAAGCCCAGCTCCCTTAAGCCTGTCATTGTAGCCGAGATGCTCCAATCTCTTGACCACTTTTCTGGCCCTCCTCTGGACCTGCTCAGATACAGCATAAAGGTGAAGATATACAGCATAAAAAGTCTAAGTGACCTGCTTAGATTGCAGGCATCCACACCAGGCCAGATGAGCTGTGCTTAGAACCAGCATAGAGGGCAAAGAACCAGCAAGTACAGTAAAGCTAAAGGGGGACTATATAGTACTGTCAAGATAACTACTTCCCCCCATCTAGTGGTGGGATTGCATTTTCAGAAGTCCCACCTATCTTAGCTGACTGCAGTTTGAAACTGATGAGAGTTGAAAATATTACCAACTGTTCTGCAAGATCTCTGAAGCCTATGGCTGTGATTACCACAAGTCCCATAAACCAAAATTCACAAACTGGAAAACAGTCTTCACTTCCCAGCTCTTTGCTCTAACCACCAAATCATGCTACCTCTGTTTTCAAAAGTGTTTAAAATACTTTAAAGATATAAACCTACCATAGCAGTCATTAACTTATTTATAGATAGGATACCGGGGGGTTGCATCTTCACAACTCTAGTTTGTGACTATTTTTAGCACGTCTAGAGTTTTGTTATTCATCTGCAAAAGCTGTCATTGATATGTCACATCTGCTTCGTGGACAACTTGTCTTTTAACTGTTTCACCAAAGGCAAATGAAAGAAGTGTTATTTCTGGATTTGGAACAGCTTTTGAGATGACAACCCAGTTCTGGGTCAAATTACCAACAATGTTCAGCTAAGCATCATGGTTAAGTGTTTCTTAGCTTCTCCTGATTGTTTACAGACTGCAGACTGTCAAGAGGATATATCCTATTTTGGTTTGGATGTGTTCCTAGGGATTTTTCAAACCGAGCTTTCAAAACAATAGCTTTTTTACCACAAGTAGAAAAAAGTTCCCAGTGTGCATTTCCTAAAAGAATCTGCCTACCTTGTCTATCTATTTTTATACTGGATAGTTTCCCTAGTTATTAAAGTCAATCGATTTGAACACAGCAAACTTTTTGTCGGCCTGAGTAATGTAATCTGAAGTCATTAGTTTGACCTGAAATGAGCTTGAAACACCAAGGACACATAGCTGATAATTCACAGAGCAGAAACAGGTACACAAAATACATCTCGTGCAGACCATACAACAGTATGTCAAAAATTTTGAACTCAAGGCTGAATGTGGAAAGATCCGTTACAAGGTTGATTATCTTAAAATAGCACAAATGATTCCTTGTGGGTTTAAATGGGACTTAATGAGCCAAAAATACATTTTGAGCTACCTGCCTTTACCTTCCCACAGTGCAAACACACTCAGAGATGACCACTTACTTTCCAATGGGATATATACCACCATTGAAGTTCAAAAACACCATACAGTACAGTATTTCCAAGAGGCAGTCAGATGAATAGACAACTAGTTTACTAATGATTTAGGTGGTCAAAATCAATCTTGGGTCTTCTTCAGTAAAGCTATAAAACACTTCTACTAGTCTTACGGCCATTGTTTATTCACTCCACTAACTCCTTACTCCATTCCTGTTCTTCCCCTAAAAAAAGTCATGGCAAACAAGAGACAGCACAAGTGCTCCTAGATTTTCTCATTCACTGATTCTGGATCTGACCTGCACATGGGTGTTCTAGCTCTGTCTTTTAATACTCCTTTGCTGTTCTCCTGATTCTATACTAGGATCTGGAGACTACAAGGAGAACGATTTTTCTTTGAGGAACTAAATCACATTTTTCTATGCATCCCTAGCTTTAAGTGAAAGAAGATTACAATTTTTTATACAACAAAGAAAATCCATGTCTATGGCAGAGCAGGAAATGTGTTGCATCATAACTGATGGGAAGTTTATTAAATCTAGTATCTAATTCACATATCTCTCTTTGTGTTTTCATTCAATGACTATTCTTTCAACTTCTGTGCTGACAGACTTTTATTTATCTGTCTTTATAACAAATGGATGGGGAAAAAAAATGACTGATCACAGGTACAAAATTGTCTTTGCCAAAAGTTAAATTCAAAATCAGAGCAAACAAAGCCTGCAGCTGCTCCTTTGATTCAGTTGCCAGCAATAATAACCAGCTACAATAAAACTGAGCCTACCTGAAACAGGTAGCAGGAGGTACCAGATCCTCAGCATAAATCAGTCAGTGGAACTGGAAGCACCGTATAAGTTGGCAAGATTTGTTTCACCTTGAATCACTGTCCTTCAGCCCCTAGACCTGGGAATGTGCTATAGAAACAGAGAAGTGCCTGTATCAGTATCTCTCTGAAACCTTTCCCTCTGTCACACATTCCCTCTGTATGCCAAGTGCAATGCAATGAAGACAAAACTCTCACATGTACTTCCATGTATTCGTCCTTTGAAAAGTTTATTGCTGTTTTGAAAAGGTCTGTATGCAGCAACAGGTAGAAGCTGGGGGGTTTGACCTACTTAGAATTACAGGCTGATAAGTTAGTGAAAAAGAATGCTTGCATGCACAGGGAAGAGGCACCATGACTCTCATCACATTGAAGCTGCCATGATCATATAAACCTGTTCTTAAGAAGTGCATCTGAATTTGTCTCTCCCCTGTCATGGATTTTCCATATCTCTTTCAGTGCAAAGCCATTTCTTTTAGCTGAATTACCAGCCTACAATTAGAAGACAGCTTACAAGCTGGCTTTCACAGCATGCATTTCGGGGACCAGCAAAGTGCCTGCAATGTGGTAATATCACAGAGCACCAGGCACCACAGATGCCTCTGAATACATTGCCAGGTAAACAGTGCTTTGGAGTTGTACTTTGGATAGATACTACAAGATTAACTGCAAAGCAGATGTCCAAACCAAATGAGGTCTAGCTGTCCTAGAAGAACACAGTTCTACCAACTGCAGCACACAAAGAACCTCTGCAAGATGAAAGAAAAAGGTTTCTAGCCAAAAAGGTGACCGATAACCCAACAATTGCCACAAGATCCAGAAACTGGGATTAGTTGGCATTCAAAAGCTATTAAAACTCACTGTATGAATTACTTGGTCTCTAATGCCAGCACCATCAGGCGTGAGATACACTGGCCTCACAAAAACTGAACTGTAAACCCTGGACCCTCCCCAGGCTTCAGAGAGCATCCTCTAGAGCCCAGAGGCTAAGGAAGAAGTGTGTATGGCTTGGCATCAGTGTTTCTGATCTCTTCATGATCCTTCAACAGAAAGGCCCTACCTACAACAGACACTAGTAAAAAGAAAGTGAACCAGCGTGCATATTCTCCACTCTAACCATTAAGATGGCCACCCATGGTTATAGAGGTTTCCTTAAATCACGGGTTATTCATTACCTCAGAAGAGCCTTATGACACATGTATTTTCTCCTTCTCTGCAAGATAAAGCTTTGCTAAGCCCACAAAGCAGTCACCAGCAAAGGCCCATTTTTCCTTCACTAACTTACAGTGCTCTCATGAATTTCCATCTACACAAACCCTTTCCTACCCATGCACTCCACATAGATCCTTCCCCACACACCTCATCTCACATTTCACCCCACAGCAGGCAGCATCACACACATATTTTCCCCCACCCAACCATGTACGTCATGCCATAAAGAAACACTGTTTCCTGACCACAAGACCGCTGTGCTCTTTAGCAAGCTGCGCTTTCACTTGTGAGGCCCAGACTCTCCTTGTGTTACTATTTCTACTACAGCAAGAAACTCCTGTAAGCATTAGTGGCCAGTTCACATGGAGCTCGTGCTTTTGGGTTCCAGTTCTATCATTTCATAGAATCATGGAATATATCAGGATGCAAGGGATCTTCAAAGATCAACTTGTCCAATTCCTGAAAGAGCTGGCGATAATTGGTTGAGTGCAGTAACAAAAGAGCTGGTGATAACTGGCTGAAGTGCAGTAACAATGATGAATTTCAGAAACTAAAATCCTCTACGGACCAACAAAGAAGTAAAAGAAGGAATCACAGAATCGCTGAAAGTTAGATGTGGGAAATGACCTGTAGATATCATTGAGTCCAACACCCCTTTANGAATAGGTCTCTCAGTCTCTTCAGAAGTAGCAATGTCAACAGGCCTGAAACATAACTTGGAGGAGTGATTTCCTAAATTACAAACATCAATCTCTACAGAAAGACAACTCTTACTAAGAAGCAAGAGTAACCAAGATTCCTCTGTTAGCATCTTCAGTGGTGCCCTATGGCTGGACCAAGGCTGGACCAGGACCAAGTTCCTGATCTTGCCTCTGGAGCCTGCACAATCTGTGGTAGGGTGGTTCCTTGCACTCTGGAGACAGGAATGGTAAGCTTAAGAGACGGGAGTCGTTCTGTGTTCAGGGCCTATAATGCAGTGGGATCTTTACATTGGTCACAGCAGCTCACCCCAAAATACCTGTGTTCCAGTCCATTCATAGCTCACAGATAACACCAGCTCTATTCCCATCAGCCACCAAGAAACACTCTGTGACTATCTGGCATTGTGGTTACATGTGACATTTATAGCAAAGGTTGAGTAGTTCAGGTGCTTCTTTGCCACTCCTAAGCCAACCAAGAAAGAAAGAAAGAAAGAAAGAAAGATACCCAAATCCCGCCAAAGCACAAAATGTATGGTTTTTCCTTCTCAATTTTCCAAGGCAGATAAAGTCTCTTTTCTTCAGGATGTTCTTCAGCTAAAAAGGTGGTGGAAACACCATACAGGTCTGCAAAAATATATATAGATATTTACTGATAAATCAATGTTAACCTTATATATCCTTGCACATGGACAGTCAAAATAGCCCTTACAATCAAATTCCGGACACAGAATGTGGACAGTGGGAAATTTCTTCTTAACCACCTCAAAATAAACAACTCTGAACAATCAGAATTCTCATCAGACCTCTTGGCAACCAGCCCCAAAGTCTAAACAATTTCAGTGCACAAGAGAGTTTAGCTACATTTAAAACCTCAAGACAGGTGGCAAAAAGGTCACAATGGCAACTCCATCCAGCAGGCCTCTTGCATGGGATCTTAGAACTTTCAGATGGCTCTAGTTTACCATTTAAACATAGTTGGTTTGGGTTTTTTTAATGCAAGAGGGCACTAGAAGCTTAAGCGGGCACTAGAAGTTTAAGGGCAAATCACATGTTCCTTAAACTTACTATGTCTTCCTCAGCAGATATAGCCAAAGCCATGTGTGTTAACAGATATGTCTTAATAGATACTGACTCCTGAATAATGAAATAAACATTAGGATGCAAAAAGATGCTGAAGACTAGCTGGCCTAGTTAAAAGACAGTCCACAATTCCAAAAAGTCATTTCTGTGCATAGCCCAGCAGAACTTCAGCAGGTTGGTCCAAATACCCAGATTAAATCTCTCCTCTCATTTGCGGTACTCACCTGGGGAAAAAAAAAAATTTTCTTTTGCTTTCTATCAAGAGATGAATATGACTCAATAGTACCTGAATATCACCTTTAGCAGCACTGTGTACATATGCAGTAAGACTTCAGTTTCCACACAAAATAGGCCAGTTGCTTATTGTAACCACAAGCCTTCAAACACTGCTGCACTCTTACGAGTTCTATCTTTCCTGAAGGATAAGAAGAAGCTTCTTAGACTGTACACTGGAAAGACTTGAACCTATTGATCCATGCAGCCCACAGGAGTAATAGGACAGGTAGCTCTGCAGACACACTTAGGCAGTAACTAAAACTGTACGGTAAAAAATTCCTGGATTTGCCTCTGTTTCTACAGTAACGGCATCAGTGAAACACGCTTTGAATTCTTTCGTTCTTCCTATTGTAGCTTCTTTTGTATTCACATACGGTCAACAGGACTTTCACTCAAGCCTACCAATGAGTTAATTACACACTGTGAGTTACACACTGCAACTTGCAGAAGCTCATGTGGAAGCATTAGGGCAATGAAGTTGCTGAGGAGTTTGAAGGGGTTTGGAGAGCACAGTTTATGAAGAGAGGCTGACGAAGCTGGGATTGTTTAGCCTGAAA